>JAHKKF010517750.1:4240-17381 GCA_019740295.1 Labeo calbasu | reverse complement strand
CACAAAAAGTATTCTCGTAGCTTAATAAGATTACGGTTGAACCACTGATGTCACATGGACTATTTTATCGATGTACTACCTTTCTGGGCCTTCTACGTGGTAATTATGTTGCTGTCTTTGCAGTGTCAGAAAGCTCTCAGATTTCATAAAAAATATTTTAAATTACAGGTTTGTAACAACATGAGGGTGAGTAATTAATTAACATGAAGCGACATTAGGACATCAGACAAATGTTCCTTTAAATTGGAAAAACAGCATTCTTATCACAACACTTACTGCAAAGACTCCTCGAATAACCCATCCGTGATACTGTCGTAGTGTCTTTCCATATGCATTATCTGAAAGAAGAAAAAACTTCAGCAGGAGACATTACAAAGCACTGATAACAACATCCTAGGTGAAGGACAGTTGTTTGAACCAGGTGTTATTTTCTTTTTGCTGTTTGAACTATTTGATCGTGCAACTTACTAAGAGCTCCTTGGACATCCTTCATCCCTTTATTGATTTCAAAAAGGAATTCTTTGAGGAACTTTAGTCCACGTTTAAGCCACAGCAGCGCTTCTGTGGCTGAGTTGCGCACCTGTGCCACCTCCGTCTCCACCTCATGCAGAACAATGCTCTGTAGGGTGGGGAAACTCTCTGGATCGGACACTATCTTCTGCTGGATTTTCTGATGGAGCAAATAGGGAGGGATCAACACACAGACCAAGCTATTGTGCCCTCTAGTGGTTAAGGTGACATTACAAATAAATACAAAGACAATGAATGTTGACCCTGTTAAACACTACAGTTGATTAACTCTTGGTAAAATCTTCTGACTTCCAAAACCACAATTTATATACCGTAATATGCAAGGAAGCTCACTACAAAGAGTCTGAAAGTCATCAAGAGCATTACACTAAATGGTCAAACATTTGATTTGATTACATTTGTACAATTTAAAATTAATTACACTAATATACACTGAACTTACACTGAAGACACAAATACACCTTTGTGGAATGTATAATTTGTCTACACCGGATACAAGTGACGCAAGGCGACAAAAGACAATCGAATCCATTATACAGTGCGTAAATACTTATTAGGCAAGTTGACATTCTGGTCATATTTTTTTCCCAAGCACATTTTACTTATTACAAACCACATCAATCTTAATAACTACTATTAATTTTGTATTTAATCATTTATAATTGATATATAATTGTCCTTGAAAGCTGAAAGTGAAAAACGCCTTATATTCAGGTGTGCATAATTATTAAGCAACTTTTCTTTTACAGATAAAATGAGCTTTAAAAAGAGATATAACTCAGATTGAAAAATCAAAAATTATTTTATGCCCCAAATCAAATTATTAAATTATATTAAAAAAATCTAACCTAAACAATACAGAAATTGCAAAGTTAAGGCATGACCACCGGACAGCAAAATGCTCATTGGGTCAGAAAAAAAAAAACAAGTGGGAAAAAAAAAGATGAATTAGGTGTGAAACCATCAGGATTTAGTCTCCAGCACCACCATTTTCCAGACCTGCAGCCTACTTGAAGTCTTGAGAAGTACAATGTGTCAGATTCTCAGACTTTGCTTGGGTAAAAATAATCCTAAAAAAAAAAAAATGACCCTCATCTAATAAGAATAACATGCTGAAGTGTTCCATCTCTGCAAGACTTTTCAGGATAGGAAATGGACTAAAAATGCACTCTGAAACAGTGATACAAGACGACGTGGTGCTGGTTCGTCAAGAGTCACTCTCAACTTATCTGTCTATAAATATCAGTCTTCATGTATTTCACAAAACTTCAGCATGTTATTCTTATTAAGTGAGGGTCATTTTTAGGATTTTTTACCCAAGCAAAGTCTCTGAGAACCTGACACCTTAAACTTCTGGAGACTCCAGAGTAGGTTGCAGTTCTAAAAAATGTGGCGTTGGAGACTAAAGCGTTCCTGATGGTTTTATACCCAATTCTTCACATTAATTCATAATTCTTTTTGCAGTTAACAAGTGTCTTTTCTTCTCCACATGTTTTCTGACCCAGTGAGCATTTCGCTGTCCAATGGTCATGTCTTAACTTTGCAAATTCTAGTATTGCATTCTTCTCATTTAATAATTTTTGAAGTTGAATCTCTTTTTTGGCTAATTTTATCTGTGAAAGAAAAGCTGTTTAATAATTATGCGCACCTAAAAATAAGGAGTTTTTTACTTCCAGCCTTCATGGACAATTATATATCACTTGTAAACGATTAAATACAAAATTATTAGTAGTTAATTAAGATCAATGTGGTTTGGAATTGGTAAAATGTGCTTGGAAAAAAATATTATCAGAATATCAACTTGCCTAAATGCCGGACAGTAAACTGATGCCTCGTTGTGTTTGACGTACTGACACACGTTCACACAAGTTCAAATGATTTGCAACGGTCACTTTGTCGTGTCCAGCCTTGATGTTGCGATGTGGCATTTGAGACAACGGTTGCATAAGTTTTAAATTCACAGGATCAATACATTTTATTTTTCCAAGCATTTTAAGAAAGAATTAAATGGGTAATACATTGATTATTATTACAGTAATTATTACAGATGATATTAAATGTTATTATAGAATTTATAATCTGTAAATCCACTACTCAAATTATAATACATTGTGTATTATTTACGGTTCTTACTTTTTTAAAAAAGAGGATACAGTGAGTGTTAAAAAATGTAATTGCTTCGATGTTACACTTACCTTAATGTTTCCCACAAAATCTATTTTTACTGGAGCAAAGACAGTTGGTCCAAGCTTGTCTGAGGGGAGAAAGTCTTTGTAAGTACTTTGTTGGTTAAACAATTTTTTCTGCCTAAACATACACTATTGTTTAAAAGTTTGGGGTTAGTAGATTTTTTTTTTTTTTTAAAGATATGAATACATTTGTTTAGCAAAGATTGGTTAATTAATTAACCAAAATGTGGCAGTAAAGACTTAAAGGAGAAGTCCACTTCCAGAACAACAATTTACAAATAATTTACTCACCCCTTTGTCATCCAAGATTTTCATGCCTTTCTTTCCTCAGTCGTAAAGAAATGATGTTTTTTGTGGAAAACATTTTAGCATTTTTCCCCATAAAATGGACTGATATGGTACCCCAATTTTGAACTTCCAAAACGCAGTTTAAATGCGGCTTCAAACGATCCCAGTCGAGGAAGGAAGGGTCTTATCTAGCGAAACAATCTGTTATTTACATAAAAATAGTACAATTCTATACTTTTTAACACCAAACGCTCATTGTCTTACTCTGCCTGGACTGTTTTTGTTCTGGTTCATAACAGTTAGGATATGTTGAAAAACTCCCATCTCATGTTCTCCCTCAACTTCAATATTGTCCTATATCGCTGTTTTACCTTTTTTGTTAAGGGTGTTTGATCTTTTTTGCATTTTCACTTTACAAAGACTGGGTCGGTACTTCTGCAATGATGTAGGATGATTTTGAAATGATTTTTGAAGTTGAGGGAGAAAATACGGTCCGAGTTTTTCGACATACCCTAACTGTCTTGAGCCAGAATACACAATTCAAGGACTGTAAGGCAAGACAAGCGTTTGAGAATAAAAAGTACTTAAATTTTTTTTCTATAATTTAAATTTTATTTTTTTAATGTAAATAACCGATCGTTTCGCTAGATAAGACCCTTCTTCCTCGGCTGGGATCATTTACAACTGCATCTGGGATCGTTTGAAGCCGCATTTAAACTGCTTTTTGGAAGTTCAAAATCGGGGCACCATAACAGTCCATTATATGGAGAAAAATGCAGAAATGTTTTTCTCAAAAAACATAATTTCTTTACGACTGAAGAAAGAAAGACATGAACATCTTTGATGACAAGGGGGTGAGTAAATTATTTGTAAATTGTTGTTCTGGAAGAGTTCTCCTTTAACATTTTATAAAAAAAGATTTTATATAAAAATATTAAAAAATATTATGCACCACAACCATTGTCCATATTGATAATAGGTTATGTTTTTAAGCACTAAATCAGCATATTAGAATGATTTCTTAAAGATCATGTGACAGTAATGACTCCTGAAAAATTCAGCTTTGCCACCACAGGAATAAGTTACATTTTAAAACACATTATTATTAAAAAAAAATAAAAAAAATGTATTGTAACTACATTTCTCAATTTTGCTATTTACATGATGCGGTTTTAAAATAGTTTGCACTATTTATTGAAACACAGCCCGGGTAAACAGACATGACATGATATCATACCAACCCCAAACGTTTGAACGGTAGTGGAAACATATTGGTGAGAGTCACCGTAACGGCGCAGCAACAACATGCTGTGTTTCGCACATTCAGTTTTTTCATGTAATTATTTGTGAAGATCAATAAATGCTTGTGGGAAAACAACTCATGTGCAGTCCAGTGATCTACCTGCACACAAATCTGCTGTATTTCAGATGTGCAAAAAAAAAAAAAAAAGTTAATTGCGACTTTTTAATCTCACAATTCACAATTTTTTTCTCAGAATTGAGATATAAACTCACAATTGTGAGTTATAAAGTCAGAATTCCGAGATATAAACTCATAATTCTGACTTTTTTCATGCAGTTCTGACTTCATTTCTCAGAATTATGAGATGTAAACTCGCAATTTCAAGTTATAAAGTCCAATTTTGAGGGAAAAAGTCTGATATGTTCTAAGTATTGCGAGTTCATATCTCACAGTTCTGACATAATTTCTCAGAACTGCATGTTTATATCACTTTTTTATAACTAATTGTGAGTTTATATCTCACAGTTCTGTGAAGAAAGTCAGAACTGTAAGATAAAAGTCACAATTACCTTTTTTTCTTTTATTTTTTTATTCAGTGGCAGAAACAGGCTTCCATAGACTCCCAAAAGACTAACTGGTGCTCCTGTTATCAGATTGATAGCTTTTTATGCTCTTATGAAGAAAAGTGATAAAAAGTAAAGTAAATCTATTATATAAATGCTTTTATAATTGATTGCTAACACAGATTTTCTTGTTTTTGCTCTGGTCAGACACTTACCGATCTGTCCCAGTATAAAGACATAGCAGAGCATGCATGACCATGCCTAAGGAGAATGAGGAATTAACTGTGCAGACTAACATAAGATGCAAAAAAAAATTAAGAGCACATGGTGAACCGACACATGCACAGTGATAAAATCATTGTTAAATCATTGTCCCCAGTGTCATTTTGCAACACTAATGAAAGCAGAGAATGAGACAACCTGGACTGACGGGGAAAGAAACAAAGCAACGAAAGGGCAGAAAAGGAAGAAAGAGTGAAAGATAGAGTGTCCTACCTAAAACTGGTACTATAGCATAGCAAGAATCCAAAAAGGCTTGTGTGGGAATACCACTGTCGTCCTCCAGTATTATATCACTAAATCTACAAGAAAGAAACCACAGACATTCAGACAAGGACAATACATTAGTATACATGTCAACAAAACATTTATTTGATGAAATAAGACACCAATACAAAAGCAGGCATAGCCAAAGCAGAAGAAAACCAGTTTGAAGCATGCAGTCCTTAAATATGAACAGCACACATTAAATACAGGTTTTGTAAATGCGATTACACGACATTCACACAGCGATATAATACTGAAAAGGTTTCATATTTGAATACTGACACGCTGCTTGGATAACATTTCATATTACTGGTTCAATTTAATTTAGTTTCAGCCCAATAAAGGCTGCTGGAACAGATTAGTAGCTACGTGTTGACCTCATTATTACATAAAAAGAGATGAAAGAATTATGTATAGCAAAAGAATCTACAAACCCTCATCAAAGGCTGGGCCTCATTTTGAGCGACCAAAAGAAAACACACCATGATAAACATTCAATCATAAACCACTTGTCTTTACATGATGAAATCACTACTTGAAATGTCACTGTAAGACATTTAGTTTATTGTTTAGGAACTTTCCACAAACAAGGTACAAATAAAAGTCTTTCCAGCAAGGAAGGTGCTTGACCATTAACTTCCACTTAAAGGTTAGTTCACTCCAGAATTAACATTTCCGGATAATTTACTCACCCCCACGTCATCCAAGATGTTCATGTCTTTCTTTCTTCAGTCGGAAAGAAATTAAGGTTTTTGAGGAAAACATTTCAGGATTTTTCTCCATATAGTGGACTTCAGTGGGGATCAACAGGTTGAAGGTCCAAATTGCAGTTTCACGGCAGCTTAAAAGGGCTAAACATGATCCCAGCCAAAGAATTATCTAGCGAAACAATCATTTTCTTAATTTTTTTAATGAACATACTTATTTCTCATCTGGGACCGTGTAGAGCACTTTGAAGCTGTATTGAAACTGCGATTTGGACCTACAACTCGTTGGTTCCCATTGAAGTCCACTATATGGAGAAAAATCCTGGAATGTTTTCCTCAAAAACCTTCATTTCTTAAAAACCCTCATTTCTTTTCCACTAAAGAAAGAAAGACATGAACATCTTGACATGGGGGTGAGTAAATTATCGGGAAATTTTGATTCTGGAGTGAACTAATCCTTCAAGGAAGTCAATTTACTTATTTTTTAATATATTTCAGTTAAAAAATTATTTTATTTATTATTATTATTTTATTTATATATTTTTTTATTTTTTTACTCGTCTTCCTGTAGCCCAAAAGATTACTTCTTGGGTGTCACGCTTTAAAAAAATTTAAAAAATAAAAACTTAACAATTGGTAAGATGATTTCCCACAAAATGTGGAACACAGCAAAACATTACATGACTGGACAATCCATTTGGATTTTTTACATTGATTTTAACTACAAGTAATTGCATACAAATTCAATAATATGTCAAAATTCTACAACACTGTTGTATTTTTATGAGAAGGTCAAGACCTTAGTGGTGGAACATTTCAAAACTATCTCTATTTTAAGGTGAGTACACATATTTTATATATTTAAAACAAATTTGTAGACATGTAATGTTAAAGAATTGTTTTTCTAAAAATTCTAGTTTGGTTTTCTAAAATTTCTGTGTATAAGGCTAAAGAAAAATTACGGGACACCAAAGTGTACCCTGTTTGTAGAAAGTGCCTTTTACATCACAATCCAACCAGGTGACACAGGTACACAGTATAATGGTCTGTCTTATATTTGTCCTAATGTCCTAAATTTTGCACAAGTAACAAAAGCACAATCTTTCATTTATAATTTAATAAGTAGCTAGACCTGGATTTTAGACCAGTGAGATTCCACTTTGGGCGGAGCTACCCTGTTCAAAGTGACAAGTATCCACCTTATTTTTCAAAGCGAAAGTAAGCTGTTTTCTGGTAATGTGTTAGACGTCCGGTTCATAATCCACCATAGGGAAATAACAAGAAGAATATCGAAGTGCAGTAAAGGTAAAACATTTTGCACTACAAACCAGTGTGTTCATAATTAAGATAATACATTAAAATAATATGGTAACACACCAGTTTGCAATATTAAGCAGCAAAATGAGCTTTTTGTGCAGCTAAAAATAGCTGGAAGTGGATGAGACTGGAAGCCAGACACAAAAAATTTACAAATGGCTGCACCCACTCTTATGGGAAAAATGAGGTGGGTAGTCAGCGACAAAAAGTCTTGTCGCGTGTCATAGACTTCAATTAAACTGCATTTCTGTCAATGCGTTTTATGAAGTTCAGAACATTCCTTTAACGCGGAACAGACCGTCTTAATCGCAAGTCACTTTATCGCGCTGAACCTGGTTACTTATAACCATATAGTGCCTCAATCGAGATTTTTACTGAAATGCTGACTTTACATATAACAAATTTCTGTAAACAAATCCTAAAAGTAGTGTTAGCTTATATAGCTAATTTTCAAATCAAAAACAAGATTCTGTATAGTGTAAATGTGTGCAGTACATTCATCATGTTCCCTCAGAGGATCACAGCAACGGAGGCGCCTCATACCTGTGGCTCATGGTACTGAAGAATGTGTCCACCTTATCTTCCTCTTCCTGTTTATTCTCAGATTGAGGCTCATTCACTTCCAGGTCAGCCTGGATTTCTTCAGTGACCTCTTCTTTGTTCTGTGTGGGGCTCGGTGAGACTTCCTCTTGTTTTTTTTGGACAAGGTCTGCTTCTTCTGTCGGTTTGTCCTTCTTCTCTCCTACAGATTCTTCAGGGTCCTCTGTGCTTGATGAAGAGCCATTACGAGGCTCCATGGGCTCCTTTTGGTCTTCCATTAAACCACTTCCTAACAGAGAAAGACAGGAAATGATAGTTGAGGTCTGGCAAATATTGCATGTGTAATCAGTTCTGAAACTGACTGACTTAATGTCAGGCATACCTGTATTAGATGTAGGCATGTCTTCTTGAGGAAATGGAGGTGGTTCGTTTTCTGGTCCACTGTCATGTGCTGATGTTCCTGAGATGTTTGTTAAGTCCTTTTGTCTGCATAACACACATTTTAAAAAGATTAGAAAAAAACAAAAGCATATCTGACCCACAAGAGTACATTAATATGATCTCAACTCACTTTTCTCCTGGGTGCTGATTTGTTGGATCAATAGGTTTGATCTATAGAAAAAAAAGAAACATTCTATTTTAGGTTCTACAATACTAAATTAGAATCTACAACAGCACAATCTTTTGCATTTAACATTCAGTGATTACATTTAACTTACCTTCTGAGGTTTGATGGTAGCCACAGGAGGAGAGCCTGGAGGGGTCCGACTCAGAAGATCTGGATTGAAGGTCCGGCTAGCAATCTGCATACACTCCTCCAGAGTCTTCAAGAAGGTGGTGCACGTGGACTTCACTAGATTTCCAGTCTCATCCCCTGCCTGTAACTCACACATACCAAAACAAAATTTAGGATTTAAAGTTGCTTGACCAGTCTGACCAGTTTAGGACTGATTTCCCCCCCTCAGTTTTGGGATAAAGACAGAACTACAACAAATTAGAATGATATTACAATTTATTAGTGCACATATTTAACACTCAATATTGATGTTTGCCCAGCTTGTATATTGTTTTATTGCATGAATGTCAACTATGTCCTTGAAAGCTGCAGTAAGCATAGTGTAGGTTGACTCAAGAAAAACACTCCCTTACCTCCCCCGAATCAGCTGTCGTCTCCGCTACAGAACTTTCTTGAATTTTGTTCACTTGCTGAAGGAGAAGGTCACAGTAAAGCCTTAGCTCAGACATCTTTGTTTTCAGAGCCTCTGTGTTTTCCTGGAGCTCTGAAAAGATAAAAGAGACTATTGTTAACATTCATTTACTTCATAGACTTGGATTGACAGCTCTTTGAAAAACTGCAAAATGAACAAACGTCATGATCGGAATGGGTTATGTAATCTCGTTGGTTAAAGTCCCCATGAAATTGTATCAGTTTAACATTAGTAACATAGTTTACTGTAATTGACATATTGTCTATATACTACCAGTCAAAAGTTTTTGAGTATTTGAAAAGATTTTTAATGATTTTTTAAAGAAGTCTCTTCTGCTCACCAAGCCTGCATTTATTTGATCCAAAGCACAGCAAGAACAGTAAAATATTTTTACTTTTTAAAATAACTGTTTTCTATTTGAATATATGTTAAAATGTAATTTATTTCTGTGATTTCATAGCTGAATTTTCAGCATCATTACTCCAGTCACATGATCCTTCAGAAATTTAATATTCTGATTTGCTGCTCAAAAAACATATATTATTATCATGTTGAAAACAGCCGAGTAGAATTTTTTCAAGTTTCTTTGATGAATAGAAAGCTCAGAAGAACAGCATTTGTCTGAAATAGAAATATTTTGTAACATTATAAATATCGTTATCACCTTTTAATCCATTTAAAGCATCCTTCCTTTTTTAAATGGTATAGTGTGTACTGTTACAAAAGCTTTGTTTTTCAGATAAACACTGATATTTGGATCTTTCTATTCATCAAAGAATCCTGAAAAATGTTAAATATTGATAATAATAATAAAAATAATCAGAATGATTTCTGAAGGATCATGTGACACTGAAGACTGGAGTAACAATACTGAAACTTTAGCTTTGATCACAGGTATAAATTACATTTTAAAATATATGCAAATAGAAAGCAGTTATTTAAAATAAAAATGTTCACAATATTACTGCTTTTGCTGGATTTTGGATCAAATATCTATTTTTTTTTAAACTAGTAACAACTAGTTTTTTTAAAACTATGTTGTAAAATATACAACATAGTTTAAAAGTTTGGGGTCAGTAAGACTTTTATTTAATTTTTTTTTAAATTAAATTCAGCAAATGAATACTTTTATTCACCAAGGATGCAATAAATGTATTCAAATTGACAAGAAAAAAACAAAATACAAAAAGATTTTTTATTTAAAATAAATGACTTTCTAAATCTTTAAAATGTTGAAATTTCGAAATGTTTCTTGAGCACCAAAACAGCCTATCAGAATGATTTCTGAAGGATCATGTGACACTAAAGACTGAAGTAATGGTTGCTGAAAATTCAGGTGTGCAGTTTTTACTGCATTTTTGATTAAATAAATACACCCTCAGTGACCATAACAGATTTCTTACAAAAACATTAGTACTTGACCCCAAACTATCGTCCTAAACAGTAGTGTTTATTACATTTACAAGCGGTGAGAACATGAAGGGCGTAAGTGACATTTTGGGTGAAATGGAGATATATACATCAAATGAAAGCTCTTGATGAGCTCTTTCTACTGGCAAAAGTATACTGTTGTCCATGAGTGTACAAATTTTTATTATAAACGACTGAAATCAGAACACAAAGTCAGATCAAACTGTAATTTTTTTTTTTTGGCCCTCATGTAAAGTTGTTGAAATGTCACTTACGCCTTTCAGGTTCTCATCCCTCGATGATCATATTTCACTATCATAACATAATACGACAAGTCAGCTGATCTACTTAGAATGTCTTGTGAATTACGACAGAAATAAAACCTCACCCTTCTCTCTCTTGGTCCGGTTGTCTGTGAGACAGGCTTTTGCAGTCCCTAATGCCACAAGCCATTTCTGTCTCTCTGCTGCATTAATTGCCCTGAGATAAAAGTATTGTTCTCCTGGAATGATCAGATCAACCCTTGTGAAATCCGACGGGTGAACTACAATGGGTAGAGGGAGGACAAAGAAAATAGATAAGCAAAACATGAGATCAGTCACTATAGTTGTAATACAGTATTTGGGTGACACTTTTGGCCCTGTTAAAAAATAAAGTCTTTTCACATTCTCATTTGTTGTTGGTTTTTTTTTTTTAATCTAATCATGTATTTAACAGTGAACACACAATTCTGCTCCTTTTAATAAAAGTCAGCCCCGGGACATAAAAGTTCCCGAAGATGAAGACACATCCACTTGCGTAAGCATGTGTTATGATATCCTGAAGTATAAAATGAATAGCTGCTTGTGACGTAATGGTTATTAGGTTTCCTGCTCAGGTTGAGCATAAACTTTTCCTTACCCTGTATTTCACACACAGATATTTTGATGCTGCCCTTGCATCCTTTCCATGCATCTTCTTGCGAGTCATAGTAAGAAAGAGTGCCTCCCTCAAGAACAAACCAACGAGGCTGCCAACCTTACAAGAGAAACAATAAAGCAACATGACATTTTTCACTGTAACTGACACATGTAACAATGTATTTGATGACGTTTGAGTTACAAGAACATGATACGGTTTGACTTGTTCTTCCAGTCAGGAGGAGGCTTTTAAATGGCCATAGTTAGAAGTGAATAAAACAGAATTTTATAAGACCATAACAAACTTCTCTGAAAAATGGTTTTATCACATAACATGTATGTGGATGAGTTGGTCTCAGCTTTGGAAAACATATCAGCACGCACAGAGCTAAAGAGGATGATGGCTTAACTTCATTTATACACCACTACTTGAGCTAGCAAACAGGCTAACTGCTTTACAGACTTCCCTAATTTACGTCATGTAAATTTTAACTATCGCTTTATACATACCGCTAATATAGTTGGTCCATTTATAGAGAACTCCCTCCATGGTAGACCTTCTCTTGACAATTCATTACTTAGTCGTGGCAAGACTGAGCCCTACACACAGCCTCTTTCAGAAACTCGAGATAATTCTTAACTACGACAACTATATGCGAAAGACGCAAAGTGACTGCTGGGAAGTGAGATTACGTAAACGACTGGCGTAACGGCTTCGAGAATACCAATCCATGTGATCACAGAAGGATCGGCCCACATACGTGACGTCTGTGGGATTTTCGTTTAGCGAACCTCTCATTGGATAAGTGGGCGTGGTTGTGCTGAGACTATGTGTGTAATGTCCAATGAAAATTAGATATTGAACGTTAAGGCTGTCCTTAAAAAATCTGACCAATAATATTTCAATGTTGTATTTTAGGGTGGTAACGTTTACATTGGGAATCTGGGAGTGAGATTTGACGTTCGCGAGTCGGTTCTTTCGAACGGTTCATTTCAAATGAACACACTTAGCGATTCTTTTACTTAATTGCGTTATGATATCTCAACGTGGCATGTTACATTCTCTAAATTAAGCGGTCGTTTATTATTACGAGGTGTTAAAGTAATTTGCTAATATATTTCACCTCCTTAAAAAAGTAATTTAGAATATACACTACCAGTCAAAAGATTTTTTATGTTTTTTAGTACTCTTTTGCTGACCAAGCCTGCATTATTTGATCCAAAATACAGCAAAAGCAGTACTGTACATACAGTAATGTGAAATATTTTTACTATTTAAAATATCTGCTTTCTATTTGAATATATTTTAACATGTAATTTATTCCTGTGATTAAAGCTACATTTTACTCCAGTCTCCAGTGTCACGTGATCGTTCAGAAATTATTTAAGAAACATTTATTGACTTCATTAAAAAAAAAAAACTGAAAAAATTATACTCAGCTGTTTTTAACATAATAATAATAATAAATGTTTTTGAGCAGCAAATCAGAATATTAGAATGATTAGAATGATTTCTGAAGGATCATGTGACTGGAGTAATGAGGCTGAAAATGTAGCTTTGAAATCACAGGAATAAATTACATTTTAAAACATATTCAATTAGAAAACTGTTCTTTTAAATAGTAAAAATATTTCAAAATGTTACTGTTTTTGCTATAATTTGGAGCAAATAAATGCAGGCTTGTTGAGCAAGAATCTTA
>JAHKKF010517748.1:3179-15112 GCA_019740295.1 Labeo calbasu | reverse complement strand
CACATGAATAATAGTAACTCTTACTTGGGCGGGAGGTTTTCCGGCCGACTGGACCAATCCCACACCCATTCAGCACTCACTCGCCTGTCATTCTCATCCGACTGAAACAGAGCAGAGACTGTGTGAGCGTATCATTTACATGCTTTCCTTGCCTTAAATCAGTAGCTTCAGGATCCAGAAGTAACACTGGACATCAAGAGACCCACAGAAACAAAATTGTTTAATGTACAATAATGTAAATTGCACTGAAAATTACTAATGCTACTATTAATCACATATGCAAAATTATTTAAATGTTTAATCATTGCAAGTGAACCTGTATTTAATGTAGCCAGAATTGTATCTTCTACTTTTCTTATGTATTTTACCATGCAAATTTTAAGTTCATTAGTCTATTTTTCTATCCTATTTATGCATGATTATAATGTTTCTCAAAAGCTCATCAAGCTGCATTTCTTCAGTCAAAAATATGGTATAAATATAAATATTGTGAAAAATGATAACCATGTGAAACAACTGTTGTCTGTTTGAATATATTTTAAAATGTAATTTATTCCTGTGATACAAAGCTGAATTTGCAGCATTATTACTCCAGTCTTCAGTGTCAAATGATCCTTCAGAAATCATTCTAATATTATTTTGCTATATAAACTATATTAAAATAGAAAACAGGTTTTTTTAAAGCATAATATTTCACATTACTGTATTTTTGATCAAATAAATGCAGGTGAGCATGAGAGACTTCTTTCAAAAACATTAAAAAATCTGAATTATTCTGATTTTTTTTAGCTTGATTATTGAGTGACTAATCAAAAACCAATCAATTACCATCGCAAAGTCGGCCTCAATATGTCCTAATTAAAGTATTGTTGTGATTGTATCCATAATAAATTCATTAGACTTTCAAAACCATCATCAACATGCAGCTCATGGGTTGTAAATATGAAACAACCTCCATTATTTTCCAGTATTGTGGAAACATAGACTGAACAGTGCTTCAGGTGTCTGTTACCTGTATAGTCACACAATCTGTGCTGCTGCTGCTGCCCTCACTGGCTGGTTTGGGAGATCCAGATGTTCTCGGGGTCACGACCTGTGGAGGACTGAATTCAGAGAGGAAGATTGTGTTATAAAAATAGCACATAAAATGATTACCGGAGACTGGATGCTTCATAATTTCTTCCCTCCACACATATACACACATGATTTCACAGTATTAACTTTGTCTAAGATGTTTCTCCTAAAATGTTGATATCAGGTGATATAAATGGGTAAATTGCTGACATCCAGTAACAGAGAAAGAGCTACAAAATGAATGTCAGCTTCTGGTCTGGGGAGAATTCAATGGGAAATGTTTAGGTCCCCCCCCCAGTTAGTTTTTGCCCAGTTTTGACATCAGAACATAAACATACATGCACACAAAACAGGCAGACACTGAATAAGCTGCCAAAATGCTGGTTAAGCTGTTCACTTGCAGAGCAAAGCGGAGATAATAAGCAAAAATATGCTTAAATTGATGTGACATTTTCCTGATAAAACATCACAGTTTTACACTAAAGGCTCATTAACCCTCAGAAGCCAAATATGGAAAGTAATGATGCATTATCTTTTTTCTTCACTGAATGTGTTTTAAGGAAGCCACTGTTTATAAAATAATGATATGAGCGTATTTTGTTTTAGAGTAAATGTTAAAAAAAAACATGCTTTCAGGATGCTATCTCAGAGTCAGAACACTCAGACACTTTCTAGCGCTTCATTAAAAACTACACTAAAATCACTTGGAATAATTCTATGGGCTCCAATGTGTAAACTAGAGATGGCCAAACCAGAGCCTGTGAAAGTGTTCAAAAAATTAATTATTAGATTTTTTAATTAATGAAATTCAATACAATATCATTGGATTTAATGCTAAATTTACTTTTGGCCCATGACCCTTAATCAAGTTTCAAATTTGGCCCTTCGTACTAAAAATTTTAGGCACTTCTGGTGTAATTAATATTGAAAAAGGTCAACCAGTAAGGTCAAATGTTGCATTTTTGCTACACAAACATTGCCTAAAATGTGTATACATTGATAGCTTGCAGTGTGCCATATGATGTATGAAATAAACATCACAAGTCAAATACTTTACTTAAATCTCTACATGTGTTCCAAACGTTTTTGCAATTAAGTCGTCAGCAAGCTGTGACATTTAATATGTACATTTTTCCAGCCAAATCTATTGTTGTGGTACATTTGGAGTGTTATGTGAAGTTTTTACTCATATTTAGACATAACAGGTACGCTGTGACTCAAGCTAGTCAGTGTAAGTTGCATGTAAATTCACTGCTTGATGTCTTAAACACAGAAAACAAAGAGATTTGTCATTTTTCTTTCCTAAGAGATTAATTTACATCCTAGTACAGTGGTTTAAATAGTCACAATATGCAAAGAAAAAGCTCAGATAGGCCTTTAGCTGCACACCTTCCTGTTTGACTACTCCTCTCACACTCCAGCTGAGCTTCCAGCAGAATCCTCTCCAGCTCCCCCTGCAGGAAGGAGGCTGTGGTGTCCTGTGATTCTGTTTGACTTGCAGAAGCCACCAGACCCTCCAGCTCCACCCATGAGCCTTACAGACATATGAAAGGTTACTTGGATTAAAAAAAATAAGTTCAGTTTGATTGTAAACACATCTTGCTGCCAGAGGTGGTGATGATGATTAGAATTGTTTATTTTCCTTTTCTAATTCATTCTAGTTCTTACTTAGAACAGTCTCAAAGGCTGTAGATTTAGACATTGGGGAAAAGATTGATGTAAAAGGTCTTGCTTTCCAGGGAAATATCTAAACATCCTTGAAACAAAGATATCTATCTATCTATCTATCTATTGTTCCATCATTCTATTATTCTATCTGCATGTCTATCTACTGTATCTATCTATCTGTCTCTTTGATTGTTGACATGGACACATGCACATGAGGATACAGTACTGTTGCCCAAACAAGAGCTTGCTTACATAAGCATTTTATTTCTGTCAGAGATTAGCCAGTCAATTCTCTGTCTCTCTCTCTCACTCTCTTACCCCCCCTCTTCTTTCTAATCCTGACCTTTATCATCTTTCCTCTATGCCTTGAGCATCCTCTCTTTCAGGCCTCTCTGGTCATTTGGGGTTTGTTTTTCAAAGACAGAAGTTTTGCAGTGGAGGGAGGAGGAATTGTGCCATTGCCCCAGATTCTTCAGCATGTGGAACTGTGACATAACCACAGACGAGGGCCGGATGTTACGTATACAGAGCAAAATATGAAGCTGTGAGTGTTTGTGTGTGGATGACAGAATGCGCATGTATTTGTGTGTTTTATGAATGATAACGTATTCCCCAAGAGGGATTTGTTTTTATGAAGAACTTGTGTTCTGTAAACACTGTTGTTCTCACGTTTTCCCCTGCGGACAGTATAAGCTACTGATCAAATTATAAGATCGGTTAACCCTCTTCACGGTAATTGGCTTAGAGAGAGACAAAGCAGACGAGTCATGGAATCTATTTACATAACAATACGGACAAAAACAATGGCACAGCAAACGAAAAACTGACAGATATAATAGAAAATTCTTACCAATAAAAACACAGATTCATAGTTAAACATTCTTTAAATAAATTGTATTTTCAAATTACTTATTTTGTGATTGATTTTAAATATATATTTTAAACCTTATTTAACATGCATTCATGTTATTTTATTTTATAAAAATAAACTAAATTTCATTGTAAAATAATTTTATTTTTTATACTATTATATATGGATATTCTGTCGAATTAAAAACGTAACATAATTGTGATATATACATAAATATAAATATATGTCGATAGAGAATATAAATACACATAATCACAGGTTAAAACAATTAATCAGTGTTATGTAAACATTCAGTTGTCTTACCGTGCAAAGCATCATCCGGTGATTGAGATCCTGATAGAGCCATGATGGGACAGAGGAGTTTAGGAGCAGATGCACTGACTTCAGCTCCTCTTGACTCTCTTTGGCCGTGTTTCACTGTCCTCTGTGTGTTGACAACACTGTCATGTGTGTTTGAGTGCTTAATGCTCGCTGATCACCTTTTCTTAGAAGACATTATATTTCCTTCCTCTAGGGGGCGCGCGGTGGCTCATGAAACCTCCACTGTATCGCAATTAACTCAAGACGTATTTTGTTATTGAGTTATTGTGTATAATTAAGATTTTCTTGATTGGGAAAGTTATTAAAAGTATTGATATTGTGTATAATGCATATTTTCTTCATCGAGAAAGTTACTAGAAGTATTAAAATAACATAAAATAAGAATATGCTTTTGAAATTCTTATTAAAAATCCGTTATATATTGTAACTGATGACCACGGAATTTACGGTCTGCTCTTATATACACCTAAATAGTGACATTAGATATTTATAATATACTAATTATTTATGGCCGATCCTCGCTGACCAATCAGAGACAACTTCATGGCTTCTACGCCCCGCCCTTTGTTTCACATGTTTCAGAGCGGCTTTGCTGGATTGCCGTTCTCCACGCTTATTCTATTTTTATGACGTAAATGCAGTAATCTCTCTTTCTCCCCACGTGTTTCAGCAGGAGGTAAATATTGGCATCATTCCCTTCTTTTCCATAAATAGGCCAGCTATATGCCTGTTTTCAGTCTAAAAACTCAGCAAGTTAAAGTTATGTTTATTTTATATTTTTTAATGACCCATCTCCAGGTATGACATAAATTATGTGTACAGTTATTTTAAAGGTGGTTCAGTATGTTCAGATGTTTGTCTTTGATAGAGTGTCTCAAAATAAGTCACATGAGAAACAAAACATCCAGCATGTGTTGTTTCCCATTTAGAGTCACCTGACCTCAGATAAACTTTTAATACATGGACAGGTAATCTCTCTTGATCACCACACACACACACACACACACAAACACACCACCTAATCCGTCTTTCACTAACAAAAAAGTGCTTTGGTACTGCCAATATTTTTGGACACGTGACATGTATGGTGTTTTTGCAGTTTTAGGTGTTGCATTTCAATGTTAGTTGACTTTACAAACAAATCAAGACTTTTACAGAGCACTAATATTCATCCACACTAAAATGGTGTTTCTGCCATAAACAGAACATATTGCCAGTAAAACAGAAAAAAAAAAAAAATCCTCTATTTCACAGCTGATACCACTTTCTACACAAGGTAGACTGTTCTTGAATTAAGCTTCTTTCTTTGTATTAGTGTTACCATTCACTAACAAAAAAGTACCTTTGTACTGCCAATATTTTTGGACACATGACATAGTGTTTTTGCAGTTTTAGGTGTTGCATTTCAATTATGATGCAGTTAGTTGACTTTACAAACAAATCAAGACTTTTACAGAGCACTATTATTCATCCACACTGAACTGGTATTTCTGCCATAACGAGAACATATTCCCAGCATCCAGGAACTTTAAAAATGCAAATGGAGTAAGAGGAAATAAGAAGAAAGCAGAAAAAAATATTCCTCCATTTCTCTACAGCTGATACCACTTTCTACACAAGGTAAATTGTTCTTGAATTAAGCTTCTTTCTTTGTATTAGTTTAGATGCTACCATAATATCTAATTAGCTTTATGTTCTAAAATTTTTTCCAGAACTGAATATTAGCATTTTTAGGACACACCTGTCTAAATAAATGATGATAATTGGATTAGAAAACTTAAAAATAATTCGTTTTTAACCTTATAAACCCTTTGTATAAAATTTGAAGGCCTCTGAATTATGAATATGATCAAAATGTTGCTGAAAAACCTGTTGTACACAATCTACTACATGCCTTTTGTTGTCTACTTTATACTTTTTAGCAAGTATAAGGGCTTTTAGTGTAACTGTACAAACATCCACCATGCCTCATGTGTTTTTTGCTTTGTTTTTTAAAGTAAACATAGCAATAGCTTATATTGTTAGTAATATTTCAAGATGAACACTTAATAAACTGGAGCAACTTGATTATTCATACTTTTTTTTTTTTTTTAGAAAAATCATTTTAAAATTTGACTATCAAATATAACATGACCTCAAGTGCATTTTTGCTTTAATACGTTACGCTGATGTTCAGGACATATTTAGAAAAATCATTTTAAAATGTGAGAATCAAATGTGACCCTAAAATCAAAATATTGAGAAAATTGCCTTCAAAGTTGTCCAAATGAAGTTCTTGGCAATGCGTATTACTAATCAAAAATTAAGTTTTGATATATTTACGGTAGGAAATGTACAAAATATCTTCATGAAACATGATCTTAACTCAATATCGTAATGATTTTTGGCATAAAAGAAAAATCAATAATTTTGACCAATACAGTGTATTTTTGGCTATTGCTACAATTATACCCGTGCTACTTAAGACTGGTTTTGTGGACCAGGGTCACAAATATGATCATCAGGCATTTGAGGAATATTTATTGGTTCATCTCTCAATCATCATTGTATTGCATTGCATATATGTTTAGAAGCTATAGATCCTTGATTATAAAACTAAGCGTTTAAATACTGATACTGATATTTATATGCATTTTATGTAGGTAGTCTGCTGTTATAAATACTGTTATAAATATACATTATAAGCTATCAGAATTTCATCACATTTTTTGTCCATATTAATATCAGCATCTGCACGAAATTGCATATTTTTGCTCAGTTTGAGCCTCTAGATACAACTGACGTGTTTTTTCCTCCTTGAGTTTTGAGTAATAAACTAATAAATTAATAAATAATAATAACATTTTACTGACTGTTATTTAATATGTCAGGCTTTCCAGTTGTTAATAAAAATGAGCTGCGGGTGCTGCAGAGAAGCGTGTGAGAACTGCAGGGAGAATTGCAATCATGAATGTACGTGCAGTTGTCATCAGAGAGACCAAACTACTGCTTCATGGAGGACTAAATGTGGCAGATTCATGGAATGTTGTTGTTCCTGCTTCTGCATTTGTGCCCTTAAGATCTGTGTTGCGTTCCTAAATGGTTCAAGGTCAGTAATACAGCTATAACCTTCTTGCCAATAAAAATACAGCAATGAAATTGTAACAAATAAATAATTATTGATGACAATTCTATGGAAAATGGTTGTCAGTCAATGATTAGTCACTAGTTAGGCCACAATTAGATTCTGTCTAGTTAACGTGAACGTGCTACAGGTTCCTAAAAGAGTTTAAATAAAAAAATGTGTTATTTTATATTTTAGCTCATCCTGAATCGAACAGATTTTGGAAAATATCGTCACAGAATTTCCTCTGAAGAAGAATGAAGATGAAGATCAGTCTTTCGTGTAATGATTTTGATTGTTCATTTTACAAAAATGAGAATTTAAATGTGCCTTTATTTATGAATGACATCATGCAACTCTGACGTCATTGGATGTTGTTTAATACATCGCCACCAGGGGGAGACAAAGCTGTTCGAAAAGCACTCGAGTATGTACAGCGGAACATGTAACGTGACCTCAAGCAAATTCTTGCTTTTATACATTGACAACAGCTTACTAAAGATATTCAGGACGCAATTTTTATTAAAATGTTTTATTTTTTTATTTTTCTCTCCTAAATGCATGAATCATTTTTTTTCTAACATCCTTTGAAAAACACTTTGATGGTCATTGCAGAGAGGTCTGGCTAAAGTTCTCAGGTGTCTTTCTGTATGTTTACTGAAGGATGAAAAGGAAACATCTGTCTGTCCATCTAAAGAACACCTGCTTCATCACAATGTGCCATTTGACCCCAGGATTGCTCAACTAGTTCATGTTGCTCTGCCCTCAAGGCGAAGGTGTAGTTATTCACTGACAGCAGCTGGTAAAAGCTGACCTTTCATCTAGCACCAGCTTTTTTAGATCCAAAAATGCATATTCTAATGAAAATGCAACCAGACCAAATGTGGAAGTCAGAAAACAGCTGAAGATACAAGAATGTTTAGTTAATGTTATGAAACTGTACTTTCACAAATGTTATCTGAAAGTTCAAAATGTACAATTAAGTGTTTTAAAAACACTTTTATGCGAATGCTAGAGAAAACATTAAGGGAATGTTCCATTCCCAGTTAGCACACGTACATCTGCAAGATGTCTGTTAAAGATCACTTGATCTGGAAAACATCTACCGTGTACAAACAGATAACAGACATCTGTAAGATGTCAGTTTTACATCCATTCTAAATCATAAACATCTTGAAGACATCTAATAGACGTCTATTTAACATCTAATAGGAAACGTCCTATAGACGTATTGCAGATGAGCAAACACTCTAAAAAGTAATCTTATTAGAACTTTAGCCAAACATTCTGAGAATGTTCCCTGTTAGCTGGGTATCTGCTAAATGCCACTATAAGGCATGAAGATTCTAAGATACTATAAACATTATAACATCACAATTTTCTGTAAAGCTGATTTTAATGTGTACTCTGAAAAGCACTCTACCAAAAAAGATTTTGACAAATAACACACTAAGAACATTTCATTAAAACTGTTCTTATAACATTTTATGCAAACATTCTAAAAACATTCCGCCAATATTTATAACATCATAAAGACGTTCTGAAAATGTTATTATGAGAATGTTTTCTCTCAGTGTTATGAGAATGTTCAAGTACAACTTACATCATAAGGTGTACTCAGAATATTTCATAATAACATTATGAAAACATCCAAATAAAAAATAACATATTAGGACATTCTGAGAAAGTTATTTTAAAAGTGTTTTCTTACAACATGTATTAAGTTGGCTAGGCCTACAAATAACATCATAATGATGTTCTAAGAACGTTGTTCTAACATTTGCTCTCAACATTACGAGAACATAATTTACTATCAACAACATTATAAGAATGTTTGATAAACATTATCTTAGGAACATTTTGTCCCTGTTAGCTGGGGCACTAATCGTTTACAGCGGTATATTATCGTGATATAGAATACTTCATAATAGGATATAGCTATAGGATAGCTGACAAAACGAAAAAAAAAACTTCCAGTAGACAAAAATTCCAGGAAACAGTTTTTAAAGTTGTGATTAAAGTTTAAATTACATGATATAGGACCTTATTTTCATTCACACTAAATTCTATTTGGCATCTAACCTGGCTACAACCGTGGTCACACTAGATTTTGAGCATGCAAATTTTTTTTGAACACTTAAACGGTCGTGATATCATGTTCTATGGCGTCTTTTTAAAAAACAAAACTTTAACACATAATCCAAAATGTAAAAACATACAATCTATCTACTATTGTACCTCAGACTGTTTACTAGGCTGAAGTGTTTCTCATGAGCGTGGAGACATTCTTATGTTTTTCAGCACAAGCAGTGCTGAACCTGCTATCCTGTGTCAGGTGACCCCACTGGCCTGAACATGCTGGGATAACAAGAGGCCCCTGACACCACCGCAGGATTGAGACCCAACACTATATATAGCACTAATGAGTGTTGGAGGTACATCTCCAAATACACCAGCTCTCTGGACTGAAGATTAAGGGGGTCAGGGGAGAGAGAAAAATAAATGAGGGGCAATAGTTTTTGCCTCAATGTACCGCTGTCATTTCCCACTTCCGTCAGTGATCTTATCTGGCCTACATAAGTTTCAGACTGACACTGGAACAACTACTTTAAAGTCAATGTGAAACCCATTTTATTTCCAGAATCTTATGCATGGAAGTTGTTCAGATTGCATAATTGGCATTATTATTACTATTATTATTTTTATAATTATTCCACACATAGTTGTTGGTAGAAAAATACTAGTTTTACAGTTTTGTGCAATGGTGGTAGTGGCAAAAAAAACATTTCAGCTTTGCATTAATGGTGCTTTAGAAATTAAGTTTATTATTTAATTAGGACAAGTTCATCCAAACATATTTAATTCCAAATTAGCATAATTCCAATTTGTAAAACATTTAACAACACAAACATCTCCACAATAGACTAGTCTACATAAATAAAAATAATTTTAACTCAAATCAGTATTTAAAAAGAAAACAAAAAAACTCCAAAAGTTATAAAAATTAAGACTCTTTTCTTATTTTAATGATCTACTGGCAGAGGAAAACACTAAGCACCAAAAATGTGTTATATTTACATATTCAGTATGTTCATGAGTAGTTTTATACAGAATTTATAGCAGCTGTTAAGACTTGATGACTGTAAACAGTGCTGTAATGATATTTACTAGTTAAGATCATGATTAATCAGTTTTGCAGTGACATTCAACCCCGAAAACGTATACATTTCAGACATTTAAGCATAGACATGCGTGGGTTACAAAATTATTTACATATTCAGTATGTGCATGGATGCATAATATTCAGTGATTTAAAAAGTGCGTATATTGAATGTGATTTTCTGTAACAATTTCTTGACAAAAATGGCATAACTTTTCAAGTCATCTACCTTTCTTTTCTATAAGCATGTTCTTTCAGCGCTGGATTGCAGATGGGGGAGAGCTGATGTCCTGGATCTGTTCTGCTCATGGTTTCATTACTAAAATCTCTGTTCAGTTCGACAGACAGAGCGACCCAGTGGACGTCTTTAACCCAGAGCACAGCAAGGCAAAAATACTGTCAGCTCACACTTCCTTCTAAACAAACAGAGACACAAAGAGTCAAATCAGAGAAATAGTTTTCAGATCTGTTCCTGTAACATTACAAGCACATTTCTTTTATTTTTAATAATTCATTTATAATTTTTAAGAATTAATTCACAAGCATTCCAGCGATGGGTTATATAGCATAAACAAATAATAATAATTATACTTTTTTTTAATCTTTTTTTTGTTTTAAAATGAAGTTCTCATTATTTTATGATGTAGATTATGATTTTATTTATTTATTTTTTGTTTGTTTGTTTGTTTTTTTTTTGGAAAACATTTATGAATGTTACATTTATATATAATTTAAAATAAAATATTTAGGCACAAATTGCATTTTTTTTTAACAAGACTTATGAGTGACAATATGTTACCGTGCTGAAATGCACAGCGCAGAAGATGGTGATGATGAGGATGCCGATGATGATGGAGGCAATGGACACATAAAGCGCCATCTTCCCTAAACGCCTCGAACCATCATAATCTCCCTGATCATAACTGTTTCTGGACTATAAAAGACAAAAGATACATTCAAATTAACATATATAGAGACACAAAACCACAAGCTTTTCATTTTCTCTTTGTGATTTCTTTGTGTCTGTGTGTGTGCGCGTGTTTTTGTGTGCGTATGTTCATCCATTCAAACTAATATCAGCAATCAAACCAACAGTTACTGTATCTTTAGTCTTGCATTGCTAAGTAGTTCTAGGTGATGATGTTTTGTTCTCTAGCTATGGATTTCTATATATAATTATTCTATTTATTTATTTATTTACGTCTGTTTTATCATCTGCTAGTTTACAATTGTCTGATTGCTTGAACAAGTAACAAACAAGCACTCATCTTCAACAAACTACAGCAGGAATAATGTCCAAGGGGAAAACAAAGAGATGAGTTAAGCACATGAGTTTATTCGAATTTGTTCAAATCATAATCCTAAAGACATAGAACAAAGTTGACAGCTAACAGTTGAAAAGCATACTGCAGCAGGGTTGCCAGGTTTTCAAAACAAAACCCGCCCAGTTGCTACTCAAAACTAGTCCAATCGTGTTTCGGTGGGTGGTCCTCTAATAATAAAAAACGGGTGGTAAAATACATGTTTTTTGTCAGGGTTCCTCTAGTAAAATTTGCATTCCAGGGGCTAAATATCACTTTATTGATGTCATTTCAGCCTGCAGTCATGAAAAACAACCCACGGCAACAGTGTTAAAGTGGTCATCGGATGCCCATTTTCCACAAGTTGATATGATTCTTCAGGGTCTTAATGAAAAGTCTATAATATACTTTGATTAAAAATTCTCAATGGTTGTG
>JAHKKF010517743.1:0-24526 GCA_019740295.1 Labeo calbasu | reverse complement strand
CAGCTGTTTTTAACATAATGATAATAATAATAATAAAAATTGAAATGATAATAAAGTTTTTGAGCAGTAAATCAGAATATTAGAATGATTTCTGAAGGATCATGTGACTGGAGTAATAATGCTTGAAATCACAGGAATAAATTACATTTTAAAATATATTCAAATAGAAAATAGTTATTTTAAATAAATATAATATTTAAATCAATATTTCAAAATTTTATTGTTTTTGCTGTACTTTGGATCAAATAAATGCAGGCTTGGTGAGCAGAACAGATTTCTTTAAAAAAAAAAAAAACTTAAAAACTTGCTGTTTAAAAGCTTTTGACGGGTAGTGCATATGTTATATATAAGGAGATAAATATTCTTAACATAAAAAGTACAATAATCTATTTCAGTATAACAAAGTAAATCAAAACGAGTCCACTAGGGGGCGTAAGAGCACTTTAATAATGTTGCACATTCTGACCCAAACACACACACACACACACACACTCTACATGTGACAGAACAATAATCACTCAGCTGGGGATCACCTTAAGCCTGTTATTTTTGTCTACACGTCTTATTGTAGTATATGTAATGACAAAAACGAAATATGTCCAAAACTGAAAGAAAAAATAGAAAGTAAAGGATTTTTTTAACTTGCCATCCAACAAAAAAAAACTCATATTGCATACATATTTCCTTTTCAATATGTCTATACTTCCCTTTTCTATACTTCAGTTCATAATTTTTTAACATAGTTTCACTTCTACTGCTGTACCACCAGAGAACAAGTTAACAAATTGTCAACGGAAATTTCCTTACAAACCTGCTGGTCTTGTTGGTCTCTCAAAACACCAGGGGCTTGAAGTATTCAGCATGTGAATAGAGCAAAACAGCTTGGCCTTAGTCAAAGTTATAATATTAAGATAAAGTTTGACTTAAAAAAAAAAAAGAAAATAAAAGAAAGAAATTCAAGCACATGCTTGTAAAGATGTACAATTATTTTGTCACTAAAATTGTATTAAATAAGTATTCTTGTAATTTCATTTTTCTAAACAGATTTATTGTAGCTAAGATGCATCTAATAAATATTCAATACCAAGATGTACATATAGCCTCCCGATGAAATAATGTGTTAAAATAGTTCATTACATCTTAAAAAAAGGTATATATACCTGTAGGTTTTAAATCTTTAATATCAGAATTACATGTTTTTTTCTTAGAATAATGTCCTAAGACATAAAAGACCCCTACAATATCAAGATGTGTAGCAGACTTATTATAGACATTTTTAATGCTAATATTTAAGCTACAATTTATGTAAATGCATATGGCTAAATAAGTGCTTTTTTGAAATATTTTATTGATCTAACTGTAGAAACACAAACACTTGAACTTATTCGAGCTGAATAATAACACCATTGTCTTCTGTACAGCTGTTATTGACTAATTTCGCATCATTAACAGTTATTGTCCTGTTTATTACTGTGAAGCTGCTTTGAAAGCATCTGTAGGCTATTGCATAAAGCGCTATATAAATAAATGTAGCTTGACGAAATGCACTGTAAGAAAATACTATTTAAGTTTTCCTAATTCAATGTGTTACTTCCTTTTGTCATTGTTTGTGAAATTTACTAGCAATTTCTGAGTGAAAATTGTTTCTACACCAATTTATTTTTCAGTGTACACTACCAGTCAAAAGTTTTTGAATAGTAAGATTTTTAATGTTTCTAAAAGAAGTCTCTTCTGCTCACCAAGCCTGCATTTATTTGATTCCAAATTACAGTAAATTTTTAAAATATTTTTACTATTTAAAATAACGGCTTGCTATTTGAATATATTGTAAAATGTAATAATGTAATAATGATTTTATGATTAGTATGATTTCAAAGCTGAATTTTTAGCATCATTACTCCAGTCACATGATACTTTAGAAATCGTTCTAATATTTTAATTTCCTGCTAAAAAAAGAGAAAACTTTCATTATTATTATTGTGTTGAAAACAGCTGAGTAGCCTTTTTTCAGGTTTATTTGATGAATAGAAAGTTCTGAAGAACAGCATTTATCTAAAAATAGATATCTTTTGTGATATTATAAATGTCTTTTTAATCACTTTTGATTGATTTAAAGCATCCTTGCTAAATAAACAATGTTATAGTGTATAATGTTGCAAAAGCTTTTTATTTCAGATAAATGCTGATTTTTGGATTTTTCTATTTATCAAAAAATCCTAAAAAAAATGTACTACTGCTACTAAAAATAAATGTTTCTTGAACAGCAAATCAGCATATTAGAATGATTCTGAATGATCACGTGACACTGAAGACTCAAGTAAAGATGCTGAAAATTTAGCTTTGATCACAGAAATAAATTACATTTTAAAAAATATTTAAATATTCAAAAAATTACTAATTTGCTGTACTTTACATCAAATAAACGCACTTAAATGAGACCTCTAAAAATCTTACTGTTCAAAAACTTTTGACTGATATATTTCAGAGGCTGTTTTAACCACATTTTTCCCTCAAATTTAAAAGTGCACTTATAAAAGTATAAATACTCTATGTATATTTTAATATAAAAGCATGTATAATTCTCCACTAGAATTAGAAATGATAGCAACCCCTGCACATGATGAAGATGCACAGAGTCACACACGGACAGAGCAGCATTTGGATTGCAAATGTGGCAGCAGCAGTGGCAGGTCATGGCACGTTACACCATCTCAGCAGCCCTGGGCTGTTTAGGCAAATGAGAGTGTGTGGCTGGCAGAGGCAGGGCATTTACCCTCTCTCCCCCTCTCTTTACTGCCTCTTATTCAAATTTGGGTCAGGGGTGAGGATTTCTCACGTCACACAAGCTTGCAGGCAAGATGGCGCTCGGAAAGCTGTGAGATGTGAAAACAGAATGACTGTTTGAAGAGCTTCTGTCGATGCATTAAGGTACAGCTACTTTATTATTACATACGCTCTTGGTTTTGTGTTGTGAGGGAACGTGTGTGCGTTTTAACGGGGGTTTGCGAGGGGTTTCTTCTTATGTTTTCTTTTTTTTTTTTAAAGAAACACTGATTCCTCCAACATACTGCTCTTATCGCGTGCCCACTGGGCTTTTAATGCACACACAGCCTGGCAGAGGCAGATGTGTGTTTTTTAACAAAAGCATTGTACCTGTTTCAGCGTGGCTTATGCAGTAATCAAATGCAATGTTTAAGATGCGAAATACCTGTATACTTTGGTAAAAATGATTAGTCGCCACCTTGATGGCAAAACCCGATCAGTGGCCCTTTATGTGGCCAGCATTCCCGTTTCACCCCTCCCTCAGTGTGTGTTTTACCTTTAACGTGTATAATGCTTATTTGTGCATGGTTTTGCATCGTTAATACATGCATTAAACTATCGCGTTTAACATTTATAACACTCGTGTATAATTTGCATTGTTGCTTTAAGATGTCACAGTGAAGACTTTAGGTTTATTCGTGTTTTTGCATTAAATGCACGAAAGCAAATCGAAATTTTCTGAGTAGAAAGCTGATTTATACTGGTGTCTGTCGAGTCTTGCCTTGTCTGAATTGTGTGTGCTTGTACATTTAGGTTGTTATGAAGCAACGCTTCATAGTTTGTTTGTTTTGCAGTGATGAAACATACGAGCCATATTAACATGAAGATGAGTAACTTTTTAATGAACATTGTGGTGTTATGCTACAGTTCTTATGTTGTGACCACTCTACCTTTGCCTGTTTCACTAGTTTTTACATTTCTGTGAGGAAAACATAGGTGCTTTGTTGTTTTGCATTATGAAGTGCATTTGAGCTTCTGAAGTGCTTTTGTGGATGCAGCCACGGTTCTTTTGTTATTTAAATCATGCATAAATGTTATATTAAATTATTTTACTTCTATATCTTGAGGAGAGCTTGAAGCACCCTTTTAATCTCATCCATTTTAATAGGCTGGGGGAGGGGGGTTGTTTTACAGTGGTTGGTGGGTTTAGATCAGTGCCACACCATTAAAGTAACTCCCTTTCTGGGTGACAGTTTGCTTGAATGAGACCTACAAGGACTTTTAACCAAAGATATGGCCATTTTGTATGAAGAAAGCCTGTGCGTGCGGTCGTGATGAATGTTTTCAAGGTAAGCAAACCTGCATGTTTTGCTTTCCTTTGGCGTTGTTGTTTAGGTCCATGGTCCAGTGAAGCTAATCTTCGAACTGTAGAGTTTGCGTCCAATAGCCTCGTCAGAATTGTTTTGTTGTCCTCCACAAAGGTCAGAGAAAATGAGAATAAAATGTGTGTTTAAGAGATGTAGTGGCATTCATGTTAAGATCTAATCAATACTCCTATGAAAGGCAGTTCTCGGTTTCTGCTTTGAATAATGCAGATGATCACATCTATTAAATAGATGGGGCGGGAACGGCTATTGAAGACAGTTTATTCAGAGTCATTATCGTTGAGAAGATCATTACGAATTGTTTTGTGGTTTGCGTTTTGATTGAAGTATTATTTCACACCCAGTATTGTTTTGCTTTCTGAGGAGCGCAATCTTTACCTTTTAATGATGTTTTTGACAGCTTAATGTGTTCGTCTAGTCATTCCACCTGTACTAGTCTAGTCTGGTTGGGTAATAATAATATTTTTTTTAAACTGGAAAGTGGCTATAAATCTTGTTTGAAGTGACTTGACTTCTGTCTATTTCTGTCCTTCACCAGAATATAGGTTAAGGTCTATTTACTTGTTTAGTTTAACCATTTTAGCCCAGTTTAGATGTACATGCGTACAAGTCTGAATGCATGCATTGTGTGCATGTTGCTTTAAGGCAGCACCCCATGCCTGAAATCTTGTCTAACATGCTTGGCATGTTTATTGACTAGATCCTTTTAACCTGGAACCTTTTAACCACTTCTTGGGCAAAACAGGCATTACATGATTGCGTAGGGATGATGTGATTTATCTGTTGAGGGTTATTCCAGGGTTGCCCAATCTGATTAAGTGGAGTTTCCAGCAGAGAAATGTTACATTTCAAGCATCTTTTTTGATGAAGTGTGACATGCATACAGTAGTCAAAAACAAACCACAAAAACCCCAAAGCAATACCCGTTCTTGTCTTAGGACAACTTAGTCAAATGTTGACAACTGTAGAAGTGCATTTAAAACAGGTTGCTCTCTTTGGACAATTTTAGGCGGTAGTGATTCTAGTTTCTCTGGTGTTCTGCAACTTTTAGCCCAGCCCACATATGACATGATGAACCCAGATGCACTTTCGGTTTATCCGCAAAATACAGCAGCGCATGCCTGGACAAATGCAAGAAATATCCTGCTGGTTTCAAAAAAGTATAACAGCATTTGAAATGATCAATAGTGTAATCATAGTTCAAGTTGACTTTTTTTTTTTTTTTTTTTTTTTGGTCAAAATTGATTTAATGCATGGTTCTAATCTTATTGTGCATGATTCATTGCTTCCAAATAAAAATCGTAGTCTCTTAGTGTTGTTGAACGTTCGTTTTCTGATGTGTTAATGGTTGAATACAGATAGAAGCTAGTCTGGATTGTATAGTTGTTTTGTCATCATCGTTAAGATTTCATGCCTGTTTTGGCTGGAAATAAAATCCCATCCTTCATTTAGCACAAATAGGGCAAAGCATTGAATGAAATACACACAGGTAGTAGACGAAGACTTTAAATTCTTTAGATAAGTGATATTGTGTTATCTCTTAGTCGAGGTCGTTCATCAGATTATTTGGATCAGGTTTGCTTGGCTTCCAGGCTGGCTCGAATCTCTTGAGGTTGGTGGTTACAGTAAGCACTTAGATCTTAATGTCTCTAGTCACAATCTGTGGAAGTGTCTCCTGATGCTATTAAAACCCAACTTGCCTCAGTGTTTTGGAGATTTTAGTTGCCTTCACTGAAACATTCAGGCACTTTAAACATTTTTAAATATTTATGTTTTTTTTTTTGTTCTTAACTTGCTGCAGGGTTGATATTATACTTTGATGCATCTCATGAATAATGTTTTGTTTTTGCCAATGCCCTATTTCATAAGGGCAAAAGTGCTTTCTGTTTTTTTTATGGCATTAAGACAATAAAATCAAGGCCCCAGGGGTCCATGCCACCGGATAAGCTTGTTTATGAGGTTAAGTGCAGTCTTTGCCAGACTTGTTTACCCGTGTTGTTACTGGCCGCTTTTGCACTTTGACTTCTTTTCAGAAGACAATCTCTCTGATTAGAACTGTTGTTTCATCTCTGGGATGGGACTGGTGGGTTTTTTTGTGGAGGGATCGGAATGTGGCAAAGCATTTGAAAAACCAGCAGCATCTTATCACAATGTGTGTGCAACATCTAGATAAATGTGTTTTTTTAAATGTCTTGGTTTTTGAGCAGTGGGTGCTATCAAAGTTGTGGTTTATGGTTATCTCTGCAGTTCTTTGACTGTAGTGCTTGAGGCCTATAAATACCCTGAGAGATGGTATCACGCAATAGGGTTTAGCTTTAGGGGTGGGCATGCTGGTTTTTATGAGACAAGTAAATGGAAACTGTCATTTGGAAGATTTCAGGGTTCAGACTTATGCCCCCCCCCCTTATAATGAAGGAAAAAATATTAAACTGTTAGTTGTTTATTTTTGTGCATTGAGTATTCTTTAATTTATGTGTTTTGTAGCATTTCATTTGGCCTTTCATTACGTATTTATTTTTTTCACACTTTCCTGAGTTATCATTAGTCTGCTTTTAAGAAGGCTTGAACTCAAAATTCTGCTGACTGATTGGTTTCCTGTCCCCAGTATTGGTTTTGGCTCAGTTGTACATTGGCATCATGAATTAGCTATAAATAGTTAATCTGAGATAGACGGACTTGGAACAGCTGATAAATATTCAGCATGGTACAGATCTGTAGTCACTTTTTGATTCTGTTTTTTTTATGTATTATTATGGATTTTGTTGACTCTGATTTGCAAGGGTGTTCCACAGGGACGGGCACTCCACCCAAGCTAATTTTTGTTGTTAATTGTTCATAAACAAGGCATTAAATCAGAAGGTTATGAATGTGAAAATGTGTTTTGGTATTGTGCAAAGATAATTCCCTGTTTTTCCCTTTGACACGCCAGTCTCGGCTGGTCTGAGTGGCAGAAATCTTGTTTGCCGCATTACAAAGATTCTGCTGCAAGCCGTGGCCTGTTCATCCTGTAGAAGGGGTGCCGGTTTACCTGTTTCCCACCACACCCTTGGTGATATCCCAGCTCAGGTTTCAAGCTGTCTGTCACACAAGCCAGTCGGTGACGTCCACTAGCCTTTTTCACCCAACCCCCATATGACAACAAAGGGACTGACCCTGGAGGCTGGCATTAATGACTGCTGGCAGGAACGTTAAGCTTTAGTGGACGCCCTTAGAAGAAAAGAAATTGTGTTACTGTTCAAGCCTTTTATCCCTCCTCTGCTTTTAGCTGAAAGTTGAGAATTTGAACACACTTGAAGAATAAGGTGCCAATGCATGCAATAAGGTGCATGCTATCGTAAGGTCTTTTTCAACAAGCAGTTGCTATAGTCTTGTTTTGTGCTGGAAAGTTTGAATTTAGAGAGTAGAGTTTATTTAAGACCTTGTGAGCCCTGTTGTGGTGTAAATATATTTATTTGATGATATGGATTGGCTTGAACTTAAGAGTATTGATAGTTCACCTTCAGCAGTTTTGCACATTTAATGAACCAGAAATATTTGTGACTAATGTTGCACTGAGCAGGTTTTTGTCCAATCATATGTATTCTAGAACAGCAGTGCCCCTCCCCTTGTGACAGCAAGTAGCAATGGCTGTGACATAGATACTGACTGCTTAAATATAAGTGTTTCAATATGCCACATCCAATTGTAAACACAAGACCAGAAAACCAGCAAAGTGTCAGTGAAATTGGTGAAACTTTCTAGTGAGTGTTTGGTGTAAGACATAAAACTATATGAAGTTTTCCCCCATGGCAATGACTAATAGTGTTTTTTTTCTTTTTTAGGTTTCATAGGTGAAGAAAAAGAAGTTGGAAATGGAATTGCCAAATCATGCCAAACAATTGCTGCTGCAGCTAAACCAACAAAGAGCCAAAGGTTATCTGTGTGATGTGATCATAGTAGTAGAAAATGCCCTTTTTCGGGCCCACAAGAACATCCTGGCAGCCAGCAGTATCTATTTCAAATCCCTTATCCTTCATGACAACTTGATTAACCTCGACACAGACATGGTCAACCCGTCGGTTTTCCGGCAGGTTCTGGACTTCATTTATACTGGCAAGCTTTTGTCGTCAGATCAGTTCAGTGACCACAATTTCAATGCCCTTCTAACGGCAGCAAGCTACCTCCAGCTTCACGACCTGGCTGCTCTCTGCAGGAAGAAGCTCAAGCGTAATGGGAGATCCCTTCTTAATAAACCAACCACCCCTACCAATGGAAGAACGTCTAGGAACCAAAGGCTGTCCTCTACACCTGTAACTCCAAACCAAATGTCAGGGTTAAAAGACAGTGAGAAGACAAAGAGGCACGAGGAGCTCCTCAAAGACGACTTGTCTGAGGACGAGATGTTTGTGAGAAACGCCCACTGTGCAACATCAGCAAACTCGCTCAGTCCCTCGACGAGTAAGAATGGAAGCAATGGCAGTTGTGGCATGCAGGAACTTGGCCTAGACCTTTCCAAGAAAAGCCCCTCAGGGAGCACAGCCACCGAAGAAGTAAGTCCCAGCAGCATCCCACAAGAATCACCTCAGTCTGCCTCAGAATCCACAGCCAACAGTGCCTCATTTGATGAGAACACCAACACGCAGAACCTCACCGCCGGAGAGCCCATGGAACTGGGTGGAGGAGAATGCGAAGAGAGCCAACCGCCTGTGGAGGTCGACCAGCACAAAAGTTCCCGGCAGGTCACCCGCCAGAGGCGGCAACCTAAGAAAGAAGGCAACAAGGGCGAAGATGCAGAACGAGGAACTTTACCCAACGGAGTTGCCAAAAGATTGAACGTGGCTGGGGAGAGGCTCCCTGGTGGAGGAAACGGCAACTCCGAAGTATCCTTCCAGTGTAAAGACGACGAGGAAGGTTTAGAGAACGGACAGGAGCAAAGTGAAGAGAGCGGACAGAGCGAGAGCGAAGGTGGGCGGAATAGCGCCAATTACGTCTACCGCCAGGAAGGCTTTGAGCCTGCCCTCGGCGACAACCTTTACGTTTGCATCCCCTGTGGTAAAGGCTTCCCGAGTTCTGAGGAGCTGAACGCCCACGTGGAGACCCACACGGAGGAAGAGTTGTACATCAAAGAGGAGGATGATGATTCTTATCCAAAGGAAGACGAAGTAGAAGCGGAAGACTTGTCTTCACAAATAACCCAAGTCCACAGCACCGAGTCGCGCCGCTTCAGCTGCTCGGTCTGCAACAAGAGCTACAAAGATCCGGCCACTCTTCGACAACACGAGAAGACCCACTGGCTCACCCGTCCCTTCCCCTGCAACATCTGCGGCAAGATGTTCACCCAACGCGGCACCATGACCCGCCACATGCGAAGCCACCTGGGGCTGAAGCCTTTCGCCTGCGAGGAGTGCGGCATGCGCTTTACCCGCCAGTACCGGCTCACGGAGCACATGCGGGTTCACTCAGGTGAGAAGCCGTACGAATGTCAGCTTTGTGGGGGCAAATTTACCCAGCAGCGTAACCTCATTAGCCACCTACGAATGCATACCTCCCCGTCATAAGCCAAAGACACCTTGAACAGGAGACCCTCAGCAAAAAGAGTCAATGCACACCTCTTCCTTTTGAAGTACACTGCAAGGAGCCGATAACCCAAAGCAGGATTCTCTTCTGCTGTACATTACAGGAGGAGCCTTTCAAACAACGAGCCCCAACAATGGAAAGAGTACACCAATTGGTATGAGTTTATGGGCTTACGATTTTTTGTTTTTCGTTTTGAATTTTGCTGTGAATGTAAATCTGGGGTACTAATGCTGTTGTATGATTCCTTGGGATATAATGACCACTCTCAACCACTGCAATCCATGCGAGTCCATGTGGTCTGTCTGATTGTTTGGGGGGGGTGGGCGGGCTGGGGGGGGTGTATCATCCCAGAAATATTCCTTCTTTCCTTCTTTAAGAAAGTATCACTCTCGAGAGTTCTGGTGGTATATCTTATGTAAAACTCTCGGCAAGGTTCGGGCTTGTACTGACCAAGTTACTCTATACACAAAGGTTCTAATTCTTTGAAGTGTCTCCTAAGGGTCTCAAAAATAGTGTTGCCAGACATGCAAGATGCCTTGTCTGACGTCATTTAAGTGGTGTTTCATAAAAGCTTTGTGCATCCAACCAAACATTTCCCAGTATACCTACTCTGTACATCACATCCATTGGCTTGTAGCTGGAAAACAGGGTCTTTGTAAGTTTTGTACTGTGGTTGATGATTCGGTTATCAGATTTAGCATGGATATTCCCTAATGCACCCTACATCTGGATGCAAGCCAATGGCAAAGTGGTGACGAGAGGCCATGGGCGTCCTTTGTCGTTTACTCACATAGTATATAGGGGTTTACTCTCAAAGAAAAGCCAAACTTAAAGGTACTTGTTTTTAGATTTCTTTAGATAACTTATTGATATGCTTCTGTGAATGTTTTAACTGGAAGTTCTTTCCTTGATTTCTTCGGGATCAGAGAGGGTTGGGTTGGTTTGGGTGATGGGTTGGGCAGGGTTCATTTTAGTCGGTACTGTTATTTTTCACTTTTTTAATTGTTTTATCCCTTCACTGAACAAGACGAGTCTGTACGGACTCGTCTCATTGCTACCTCTTAATTAAGAACAATACATTAATTGGAACTATGGAGGTCTCTGGATATAGATGTATAAAGTTTGCCGAGGCTTTCAAAGTAGTTGTAATCTGCCCATCAACAAAGGTTTTTAAGTTTAAAAGCATTACTGTAGAGAATAGCTTCTTGGGGCGCATGTATTTAAGGTATTGAGAGTTTTATGTCAGAGAAATCCAAAGAGAAATTTAATATTGGGGAGAATGGCTTACCAACAAACGTTTCCTGTAGAATATCCCTACCAAAGGTTTTAGATTGCATCGCAGGAGGTAAGGATGTACTTTTGTGTTTTAGTTCTCGACGAAGAGCAATGTAGTGGGATGTTAGTTTGTACTTGACATTTTACTAAAAACCAATGAACTCCTTCTGGTGGTTGGTGGGCCGCTGGTTTTCCATGTTTTGAAGTTTACAGTAGATTCTCAAGAGTGTCTTTCGGGTTTCTTGCTTTGTCTGCAGAGAGACTTCAGAAGGACTAATTTATTTTAGTTCAGACCAAGAGAAAACCGCATAGCGAGTGTTGTAGGTTTTTGTGTTTCGTCTCGACCATACTTGGAAAGCTTACTGAATGAGGAGGAATTGATGCACTGGATTGCTTATTAGCCATCAGCCCCAAATAAAACCTACGTGGCGTCAAGTAAAACCCATTATCATTTATTCATTCGAGGTGTTATGTAAAGTATGCATGTTGACAAGAATTTAAGGTTATTCAAAATGCTGGTAATTGCATCGGGTGAATTTTACACGATCAGTGTTGGGTAAACGCTGATGGATGTATTTATGGTTCAGTGCTGAATTCTTCGCTGCCATCTTCATTTCATAACTCGGTTACAGATTAATTGTTTCGCCAATCCCAGTGTATCACATTCCATGAGTAATTCTTAGCCTTCTTAATGTAAAGTCTTAATGGCATTCCTTTTTTGGGATATTTTTTTCTGGTTCTTTCTCCAAAGTCTTGAGTTTGATGAACTTTGGGGCGAAGCTATAGTCGTGTTAACGGAGCAGTGTTTACAGACGCCTTTTCCTGGAATCCCTTTGGTCGTTGTTTTTCAATTTAAGTTGTCTCCAATAGTTTTTTTTTTTTACATTTTCAACTCAGTATTCATGTGATTTCAGCATAGCACCAAAGCTAACCCAGATAGCCAGTTATATTAACTTTAACCCAATGTGAGTCACAGAAAAGTCTTATTTTCTACATTTTTGTTTTGTTACAGTATAAGTGCGCTCTGGCGTTGATACCTCAACTCAGGGAGACTTTTTAAATATTGTTTATCGTCAGATGTACTGAACAGGATTCCAGGAAGAAGTTCCCATTGATATCTTGCTAATTTCCAAGCACTTAATTTGAATACCATCGAAAAATGATGTCTTGGGTGATACGAGGCTCTGTTGTCGATTCCAGCGTTTGAGGCTATAGCTAAGAGAACTGGGAGAGCTGAAAAAAGGATGACAAAAAGTTTCAAACTGTGACAATAATGTTTCTACTTCAAAGCTTCAGGGATGGTTCTGCATATTTTTAAAATGCGGAGCTTTCGACTACATTTGTAAGACTGTGTCAATACTGTGTCAATTTCTGTATTTTATTGATGAAAAGCAAAACACTAGTTTCCTACGAAATAGATTTTACGAGTGTGTTCCCATTTCAAAACGCCTTCAAAAAAAACAAAAAAAGCCAGAGATGTACGTGGAAGAGTTTTACTTTTAAGTTCCAGAGTGTTTTTGAACAAAAAAAGAAAAAAACAAAAAACAGAAAAAGCATTCTAGTAAGCGCAAATGTATAAACGAATAAGATGAAAGCTCATACCCAAAATTTCAGACTATTTTCTAAACCAAAGCACATTTTGATTGATTGATTGATTGATTGATTGATTGACAGCTTGTCTGACATTAAAGATACTTGTGTATAATATCTCATTGTTTACATAAACTCTTTACAGTCATAGACCTCAGGTGAGGGGAGGCCAGTTTGAACCTGCTTCTGCGTAGGTCACCATCTTCAAACGAATCGTAACCGTGTGTCTTACCCTGTGAACGTAGCCGCATGCTTTGATTTGGTTGGGCTGCTACTTTAAACGATTTGCGATTGGCCCTTAAAGATGTGCCGAGACATCCCTTCTGAAAATCATACAGTCGTCATTGTTTTTATGAATCTGCTGCTTTTTCTTTTTGTTTTGTTTTTTTTTTAAAATGTAAATACGCATGAATAAAACTACATACACCTTTACCTCAAAGTAACCTTTTAGAACTTGCTGCATATATAAATATATATAAATATAAATAAATATATTTTATTTTAATTTTCTTTGAGTCATCTCTCTCAGTTTTAGTTTTTAAAAATGTGTTGTATGTATTCTGAGCTGCCTGTTTTATTTTATTTTTTCTTTGTCCACAAAAGAAGCATCTTAAATACTGACTGGCCTCTCCTCCGTCTACATTGGTGCAAACACTTACTGACAGTGTTCACTTTTTTTATCAAATGTCTATTGTCAGTGATGAATGTATTTATTTGTTTGATCCTGTTCACTTTGGGTGAGACGACGTGTCTTCAGGGTCTGAGTTTATTCTGTTGTAGTAAGCTGAGAGGTAAATAAAAATAAAAAAAAGAAGAAAAAAAAAAGAAAAGACACAAGACATAGATCATTTTCAAACCTGTGAAGACGTAGACATGAGGAATGTATTTCTCCATGAAGTGTCCATCATTAAGGATGTATCCCACATCGTTTTTGTAATCTTATCTCACTCAAAGCATGCACGTGCTCTGGATCATGTGTTTCTTGTCATGGACGCTTGAAGGCGGTTGTCGATTTTAAATGTTCTCTGTCTGTACGCCTCTGCCCGCCGATACAGGAAGGGACCTTTTAGAATTGTGTCAAAGGCATTCAAGGTTGTGTTTTCTGTACTGAAAGCCGCCGTGTTGTTGCACGCCGCGATTCAAGGCTGCCGGTCGATTCCGTTTTTTTTTTTTTTTTTTCTCTCTCTAAGGGAGTTTTATTTTGCAAATGCCCAACAGAGCCAAAGGTTTCTCCTGAGAAACACATCTCCTCATTTTTCACTGTAAGGTCGCATCTTTTTAAGCTTTATAAAATGCACTTTCTAAGTTCTCACTGAGGTCCTTTACGCAGGCGATTGCATCTTATCGGTTATTTACAGATTGCAAAGTTTACTTGAGTTGTGAAGCTTTAAGTAAATGCAAAGATTAAAAACTCACACTTGTTTGCTGCTAATGTGTAGTTTTGTCGATTCTACATATCCCAGATAGTATTATATGTTGTTTTTGTCAACATAACTGGTAAGTGTTAGGGACCTCAAATAACCAAACCAACCCAAACTAACTAAACCAAAGCCAGATTTACAAGCACGTACATAGCAGGTGGGCATGTTTCCCATGTGTTTTTACTTAAACGCCATATTGCATTAGCCTGTCCGCCATACACGTTCTAGTGAAGCATTCCAATAACTTTATATGCTGATTAATATTTATTGTCAGTTTAAATGAGGAATTTGGAGGGAAAACGACATCACGTCATCCCTGTTATTAGTTCGAGTTACTGTCGCGTGTGTGTTTTCGGTCGGCCTTGAACGCGTCGTGCGGACAACACGGCGGTTTCACGTTCCTCAGAGAGCTTGTATTCAGGTCAGAGCTACATGCAGCATGCAGCTCGAATTCTGTCTCATGTGAATAAAACACAGTGTACAGAGCTCATCTCACGTTCACGGTCTTAATGTACAGCTATGAGAAGTCATTTTAGAATCTTTTCATTAAAATCTTGATCAAAAAATGCTGGGGTCTCTGTGTGTCCTTGTGTGTTTGAGTTCCTTCTTGTTCTTTTGCTTTTATGACTTACTATGGAAGTAAATGAGGTAGTGCAAGTCTTTTCAGGATTACTGTGAAAGAATCGATTTCGACCTTGTCTGTGCAAAGATACAATCCAATATCTTGACCATGCAAAGTCAGAAAACTCTACTTTCAGCGTGATTCATGCAACTTCATAGCACACGTTATGGGRAAAAAAAAAAGTGGTATCTGACTTTTTTTTGCCCTCAAAATGCCCCATTTGCTTCCATTGGGTCCGAACTTGTGATAAAATCACTTTATAGCACTGTTTTTTTTTTATATTTATTTATTTTTTTAAAAGGTGATTTAACAAAAAAAGCAATACCTCATCTTTTTGTGCCCTCAAATTGCCCCATTTACTTTAGTTGTAAGATTGCTTTAATGCTTTGTTTTGCCTTTATAATTGGTGCAAAAATTAATTTGTGATATAATCACTTTTTGACTTATGTAAATATCTTGACCATGCAAAGCCAGAAAACTCTGTAGCTTCAATATGATCCATGCAACTTCATACCACAAGCATTTTAAGGGAAAGAAAGAAGTGGTATCTGACTTTTTTGTGCCCTCAAAATGCCCCATTTGCTTCCATTGGGTCCATGAAATGCTTTGTTTTGCCTTTAAAATTGGTGCAAAAATGACATTTGTGATACAATTACTTTTTGACTTGTTTATGCAACTATCTTGACCATGCAATGCCAGAGAACTCTGTACCTTCAGTATAATCCATGCAACTTCATACCACAAGTGTTTTAATGGGAAAAATTGGTATCTGACTTTTTGTGCCCTCAAAATGTCTCATTTGTTTCCACTGGGTCCAAACTTGTGACAAAATCACTTTATAGCACTGTTTTTTTATTTATTTAAAAGGAATAATCTATAAGTAATTTAACAAAACTGCAATACCTCATCTTTTTGTGCCTTCAAAGTGCCCCATTTACTTTAGTTGTAAGATTGCTTTAATGCTTTGTCTTGCCTTTAAAATTGGTGCAAAAATTAGATTTGTGATATAATCACTTTTTGACTTATGCAACTATCTTGATCATGCAAAGCCAGAAAACTCTGTACCTTCAGTGTGATCCATGCAACTTCATACCGCAAGTGTTTTAAGGGGAAAAAAAGTGGTATCTGACTCTTTTTTTTTTTTTTTGTGCCCTCAAAATGCCCCATTTCCTCACATTGGGCCCAAACTGGTCATAAAATCACTTTATAGAAATGTTATTTATTTATTTAATACCTCATCTTTTTGTGCCCTCAAATTGCCCCATTTACGTTCATTGTAAGATTGCTTTAATGCTTTGTTTTGCCTTTAAAATTAGTGCAAAAATTAGATTTGTGTGATGTAATATATTGACTTGTTTCATTATTGATCATGCAAAGCCAGAAAACTCTGTACCTTCAGCATGATCCATGCAACTTCATAGCACAATGTTATAAGGACAAATCCATGCAAGAGCTTTAACAAAAATGTGGTATCTTTTTTTTTTTTTGCCCTCAAAGTGCCCCATTTGCTTCCACTGTCCAAACCCTGTGATAAAATCACTTTATAGCACTGTTATTTATTTATTTTTTTTAATAAAAGGAACAATCTATAAGTGATTTAACAAACAAAAAATGCAATGCCTCATGTTTACTTTAATTGTAAGATTGCTTTAATGCTTTGTTTTGCCTTTTAAAATTGGTGCAAAAATTAGATTTGTATGATATAATCTTATTGACTTGTTTATTCAACTACCTTGACCATGCAAAGCCAGAAAACTCTGTACCTTCAGCATGATCAATGTAACTTCATAGCGCAAATGTTTTAAGTGGGGAAAAAAGCGGTATTTGACTTTTCATGCCCTCAGAATGCCCCATTTGCTTCCGTTGGGTCCAAACTTGTGATAAAATCACTATATAGCTTTATTTATTTTTGTGCTTTAACTAAAATATGTGGCTTTTTTTTTTGGCCCTCAAGGCCCCCCTTTTACTTCTACTGTGTCCAAACTTGTGATAAATCACTTTATAGCACTGTTTGTGTTTTGTTTGTTTTTTTTTGTTTATTTTTTTATTTATCAAAAGGGAAGAATCCATGTAGGTGATTTAACAAAAATATGCAATACCTCATCTTTTTGTGCCCTCAAACTGCCCTGTTTACTTTAATTGTAAGATTGCTTTAATGCTTTGTTTTGCCTTTTACAATAGTTGCAAAATTAGATTTGTGTGATTTATCACTTTTGACTTGTTTATGCAACTGTCTTGACCATGCAAAGCCAGAAAACTTTTACTTTAGCATGAACCATGCAATGATGCAGGATGACACTTTTTTTCACAGGAAAAATCCAAATGCAGGAATTACACAGGTGACGAAAAACCGGAAGTTCTTCTGCCTAAAACGGTAGTCTTAAATGATAATTTGGAACAATGTAATTGCTTTAACAAAAATATGTGCTACCTCATCAATTGCAAGTTTACTTTAATGTGTTGACTTTTAAAATTGGTGCAAAACAAGACTCTAATCCAGTATTTCAACTGTTTTGACCATGCAAAGCCAAAAAACACTAACTTTTTAGCATGATCTATGCAATTGTGCAAGAAAATGCTTGGATTTTCCCATGCAAACAGTAAGTGCTTTAACAAAAATGATACCATGAGTTTTTGTCCATTTATAGGTTTGCTGTAATGCATTGTCTTGCTTAATACACTTTTAAAATTGGTGCAAAAATGTGACTTGTGTGATAGAATGACTTTTTGACCTTGTTATGCAGAGTTGCAATCTAGTATTTCAACTGTTTTGACCATGCAGTGCCAGAAACACCAACTTTTTATTATGATCCATGCAGTCATGTAGGAAAATGACTTGGATTTTCCCATGCAAACAGTAAATATGCAAGAGATAAATATATAGAATTTAAATTGCCTAAAATCTGTCTTTACATCCATTATAACTTTGCTGGTGCAAAGTTATAATGGATTTTGGTGCAAAAATGTGACCCTGGACCACAAAAACCAGTCATAAGTAGCATGGGTATAGTATTTGTAGCAATAGCCAAAAATACATATATGGGTCAAAATTATAGATTTTTCTTTTATGACAAAAATCACTAGGATATTAAGTAAAGATCATGTTCCATGAAGATATTTTATAAATTTCTTACTTTTTGATTAGTATTACACATTGCTAAGAACTTCTTTTGGACATCTTTAAAGGCGATTTTCTCAGTATTTTGATTTTGTTGTATCTCAAACCAATATTGTCCTATTCTAACAAACCATGCATCAATGTAAAGCGTATTCATTCAGCTTTCAGATAATGTATAAATCTCAATTTAAAAAAAAAAAGTACGCTTTTGACTGGTTTTGTTGCCCATGGTCACAAATGAGACTTGTGTGATAGAATCACTTTTTGACCTTTTTATGCAAAGTTGTAATCCAGTATTTCAATTGTTCTGACCATGCAATGTCAGAAAGCACTAACTTTTTAATATGATCTGTGCAAGGATGGAAGATATTGACTGCTTTGATATTTCCCATGCAGACAGTAAGTATGCAAGTGACGGATAACTAGAAGTTAAATTGCCCAAAATCTTAAATGAGGATTTAGACAACTTTATTTTGTTAATGTAACAATCAGTGTAAGTGCTTCAACAAAAATAATACGCATTGTTTTGCTTAATACACTTGGTTAAAAATTGAGACTTGAGACTTGTGACCTTTTGACCTTATTTATGTAAAGCCTCTGTAACTGTAGAGAGAATGCAGGAAAATAACTTAACCTAGGGAGAAAGTCCTATATTCCTCCATAGCCTCCATGTAAGTGTTTTAACAAAAATATGTGGTACCCCGCTTTCGTGCACTCAAAGTGCCCATTTACTTCTACTGCAAGTTGACTTTAATGCACTGCCTAATGTATTAATTTATATGCATCAACTGAGGGATGAATTGAAATGATTTTCTGTTGATTTATAGTTCCAGGTTCGGCGCTCTATTCACATTTAAAGCAACTGCACTTGAGTTTCTGCACCATCCAGAGGCGAATTCTGCGGGACGTGTTGCGTGGTTGAGCCCGGGGGTCACCGATGATTAATGACGAGAGGGCGAGAGAGAGAATCGGGGCCCCTCCCCCCAGCCGGGCTCTAACGGGCCGTGGCACAAGGGGTCCGTCTGCCATCTGGGAGCCCCTCTCGGAGCTTCACCAATCAGAGCCGGTGGCTGGCTCCTTCAGCGGCCCTTTTCTTTCCCCTCTGCCTGGCCCTCTGCTCGGCATTCTCGGGGCCATTTAGACCAGCCCTCCTTTTGTTTCCCCTCCAGGCTTGCCAGTGTATGTCAAGAGGCCAGCGTGCACCTCCCTACCCCGGGGGAAAAGAGGGTTGGCATTTTTATGGTCCTTGTGTGGCTGATTCTACGGGGCCATTAAGCCCCGCCTCAAGTGGTGTCACATGCCAAATGACCCTGAATGGGGTCAGTTTCAGGCACAATGAGTTGTATGTTGATGCCGCCTCCCCCCACTCGGCCCGTCTGCTAAGTATAGATTAACTATAGACACATCTGCGAGGAGGCAAAATCACATGCAGATCTTGCAGGAAGCCCTTAAATGCATGAAAGGCCTTTCAGCGTCTAATGCCCATGATCGCCGCATCTGCTGCCCGATGCTAATTTGAATTCGAAAACTGGTTAAGGCGAGCCGGGCTGTTGCTATTGGTCATAGTTTGGGATGATGGTTTGAACAAACCCCTATGACGTGCTATCACAGCTAATAAGGTTTAGAGACCTGGGCCAGTAAGAAACCACATAGCAACATGTTAAAAACTAGCAAAACATATAGCAATGTGCTAAAAACTATTCAGGTGCCAGCATCTTTAGTCCAAGTTTGACCAACTAGCAGTTAGCTAAAGAGGAATCAGTCTACATAACTTTAATTAAAAAAAAAAAAAAGACCAGTCTTAAAGGAAAAATTAGACTTGTCTATGCAACCTTTTATGCAACTGGCCCTAGAACACTGTGGCAATCATATAGCAATGTCTTAGCATAATTTGGCAAGCACCTAAAGCAACTGAAAATCTCGTATAGAGGGTTTGTTGTTGAGATTTAGTGTCACTTTTGTTCTTTCTTTATGATATGCTCATGTTTGTTTGAATGTTTGGCAAAGATCGTCGAGTTCGTTTCGTGAAATTTAGTGTTATTTGAACGTGTGGTGAGGATCAAGTGTTTGTTCTGGTTTGAATGTTTGGCGAAGAGCTTTGCATTGAGTGTTTGTTCTCATTTAGTGTTATTTATTCAAACGTTTGGTAAACAAGTGCCATGCTAAGAGTTTCTCATTTAGGTGTTCTGTATTTAAACGTTTGACAGAACGTTGTATTGAGAGCTTGTTGTTCAAACGTTCAAAGCGTTGCATGCTTGTTCCCGTTTAGTGTTTCTTATTTGAACGTTTAACAAAGAACGTTCCATTGAACGTTTGTCTTCATTTAGTGATATTTAAGTAAACATTTAAAGAACATTGCATTAAACATTTGTTTTCATTTAGTGTTATTTAGCTGAACATTTGACGAAGAGCGTTGCCTTGAGTGTTCGTTCTCATTTAGTTATTTATTTGAAAGTTTGATGTAAAGCGTTGTGTTGAACGTTTGTTTTCATTTAGTGATATTTGTTCAAACGTTTGAAGAACATTGCATTGAACGCTTGTTTTCGTTTAGTGTTATGTAAACGTTTGACGAAGATTGATGCATTGAATGTTTGTTATTAACCATTTGACGAACGTTGCATTGAACGTTTGTTTCTGTTTATTTATTTAACCGTTTCACGAAGAAAGTTGCATTGAACGTTTATTTTCATTTAGTGCTTTTAAACGTTTGACGAAGAATGTTGCATTGAACGTTTGTTTTCGTTTAGTGTTATTCATATAAACGTTTATGGAAGATTGTTGCATTGAATGTTTGTTTTCATTTGTTATTTAACCGTTTGACGAAGAACATTGTACTGAACGCTTGTTTTTGTTTAGTGTCATTTAAACGTTTGACGAAGAACGTTGCATTGAACGTTTGTTTTCGTTTATTAACCATTTGACGAACGTTGCATTGAACTTTTGTTTTTGTTTATTTAACCGTTTTACGAAGAACGTTGCACTGAACGTTTGTTTTCATTTAGTGCTTTTAAACGTTTAAAGAAGATTGTTGCATTGAATGTTTGTTTTCGTTTATTTAACCGTTTGACGAAGAACGTTGCACTGAATGCTTGTTTTCGTTTAGTGTCATTTAAACATTTGACGAAGAACGTTGCATTGAACGTTAGTTTTCGTTTAGTGTTATTTATTTAAACGTTTGACAGAACGTTGCATTGAACGTTTGTTTTCGTTTAGTGTTATTTATTTAAACGTTTGACAGAACGTTGCATTGAACGTTTGTTTTTCGTTTAGTGTTATTTATTTAAACGTTTGAGGAAGATTGTTGCATTGAACATTTGTTTTCTTTGGTAATTTAACAGTTTGAAGAACGTTGCATTGAACGCTTGTTTTCGTTTAGTGTTATTTATTTAAACGTTTGGTGAAGAACGTTGCATTGAACATTTGTTTTCGTTTAGTGTTAATTTACCGTTTAAAGAACGTTGCGTTGAACACTTGTTTTCGTTTAGTGTTATTTATTTGAACTTTAGACGAAGAACATTGCTTTGAGTGTTTGTTCTCGTTTAATTATTTATTTGAAAGTTTGACCAAGAGCATTGCTTCGAATGTTTGTTTTTGTTCTTGTTGTTTATTGAAACGTTTGGCGATGAAGAGCATTGCGCGGAGCGTTTGTTCTCGTTTAGTGTTATTTGAACATTTGACAGCGTTGCGTTAAGCGATTGTTTTCGTTTAGTGTTATTTGTTTGAGGGTCTGATGAAGAGCATTGCTTTGAACATTTGTTCTCATTTAGTGTTATTTATTTGAACATTTGGTGAAGAGCTTTGCGTTGAGCGTTTGTTTTTGTTTAGTGTTATTAATTTGCACATTTGACGAAGAACGTTGTGTTGAGTGTTCACATTTAGTGTTATTATTTGAATGTCTGACAAAGAGTGATGCGTTAAGCATTTGATTTCATTTAGTGTTATTTGAACGTTTGGCGAAGAGCGTTTTGAGCATTTGTATTCATTTATTATTTGAACATTTGATGAAGAGTTGCTCTGAACGTTTGTCTGTTTAGTGTTACTTATTTGAGCATTTGATGAAGAATGTTGCGCTGAGTGTTTGTTCTCATTTAATGTTACTTTTTTGAACGTTTGAGAAGTGTTGCACTGAATGTTTGTTCTTGTTTAGTGTTACTTATTTAAATATTTGACTAAGAATGTTGCATTGTTTATTATTTTTGTATTCGTTTATTATTTGTTTGAACGTTTGACAAAGTGTCGCGTTGAATATTTGTTCTCATTTACTGTTATTTATTTAAACATTTGATGAAAAGCTTTGCGTTGAGCATTTGTTCTCATTTACTGTTATGTATTTGCACATTTGACAAAGAGCGTTGCGTTGAGCGTTAGTTCTCATTTAGTGTTACTTTTTTGAATGTTTAAAGAGTGTTGCACTGAAAGTTTGTTCTTTTTTAGTGTTACTTATTTGAATGTCTGACAAAGAGCGATGCATTAAGTGTTTATTCTTTTGTAGTGTTATTTAAACTTGACGAAGAGCAATGCATTGAATGTTAGTTCTCGTTTATTATTTATTTAAACGTTTGAAGATTGACATCACACTGTTTGTTCACATTTAGTGTTATTTATTTGAATATTTGATGAAGAGTGTCGCACTAAATGTTTGTTCTCATTTAGTGTTATTTATTTGAACGTTTGGCGATCGTTGCGCTGAGCGTTTGTTCTCGGCGGTTTGCACCAGGTGTCTGTTCGGCAGTCCAGCAGCTGCCCCTCCAACCCTGGATTAATGCAGGACGGAGAGGGGGGGATACACACGAGCCCGTCCCGTCCGGCAGAATCCAGTCTATTCTTCTCTTTCTTTCTTTCTTTCATTCTTTCTTTCTTTCTTTCACTGGGCTGAATGTAATGGCACAGACTGCCAGGCTGACAGAGCAACGGCCCAAAAGAAACGGCCCTACAGGTGGTGGGCACTGCGCGAGTTTAGCATATTGATCCTTTCACATGGACTCGTACAGCAGCCTCTCAGAGAGAGAAAGACGCTCTATTTACACTGTGCCATGGCGCTTTACAAAACAGGCTTTAGGGCAACACATAATGGGCTTCTTTGCCTGAGCCTGAAGGGCCACAAAGGACAGGCAGAAGAAAAAAAGGTTTAATGTGAAATTCTGATGCCTTTTTTTTTTTTCTTTTTCTTTATTCTTCGTTGCACATGATGATGCTAGACTGAGTAATTCAAAGGTACAGTGGATTTTTGAAAGATGCAGGATGCTCAAATTGGTGCCATGACCTGTAAGAAAATGTCTTTGAATCATATGAAGATGTATGAATGTCCAGTGTGAGGTTTGCATATTCATTTAAAAAAACTGTGAAAATAATTCTGAATTAGGCTTGTTTTACTAATCTGCTTAAACAATATTGTTATATTGGTTTGGGAATCTACTTCATTTTTGATATTTTATTTTTATTTTACTTCTTTTATTTTTATATATATATATATATAAAATAAGTTAGCAGTTTTATTAAAAAATATATATATATTTTCATTTTTTACAATTTTCTTTTTATTTTTATTTAATTTTTTTACATTTTGTTAAGTTTAGAATGTAAAGTAAGAAATGCTTTCCAATACCAGTAATGATGTTGAAAATTCAACTTTGCATCANTTATATATATAAAATAAGTTAGCAGTTTTATTAAAAAATATATATATATTTTCATTTTTTACAATTTTCTTTCTTTTTATTTAATTTTTTTACATTTTGTTAAGTTTAGAATGTAAAGTAAGAAATGCTTTCCAATACCAGTAATGATGTTGAAAATTCAACTTTGCATCACAGAAATAAATTACAATTTTAAATGTATTTAAATAGAAACCAGCTATTATAAATTGTAATAATATTTCACGATATTGCTGTTTTTACTGAACATAAATAAATGCAGCCTCAGTGAGCAGAAGAGACTTCTTTCAAAAACATTAAAAATATTGCCTTTTAAACAATGTATTTTGATTAACAGGACTATTCGTGTTTTTTTTTAAATCAGAACCAGATTGATCATATTCCTCATGATTGCATTCCAGCATGTTTATATGAAACTCGTGCAGTGTTTAAAATGCAGTGCCTGTACCTGCTCCATGAAGTCTGGCCTCTAGGTACAACGTTTTTAATCAGGAACTGTCAAGTGCATTTGATTAACATTAATGTGTCACATGGGTCGGCCCCCCGCCATATGTATGCAGATTCACAGAGGGTCAGAGCGGCCCCAGCCGCACTCCGGCACATTCATCACTGTCATGTTGTGTTAGTTTTGTGTGTGTGTGTGTGTGTGTGTGTGTGTGTGTGTGTGTGTGTTGGAGAGAGCAGAGGGTCTGATGAAGATCACGCTTGCTGTCCCTCGCCCTCCTTTACATGCTTAAGACAACGCAGTGAGGTCTGATAATACTAGGGCAATACTAGGATGATCCGGGTCTTCACCCACTGCTCTCACCTTTACTTACCATGACCTGGATATTAATGTTTCACTTGTTTTTGTCTTGAATGCAGATTGCAGTTGCATTATCATGTGCAGTTGAGATTGCATTTACTGGGTAATGCAGAAATGTTGTGATTATGAGCTTGAAGAGCAGTTGATTGGAGCATGGAAAAGTGGGCGTGTCTGACTAGGATGGAGTCATGTGATTGGAGGAGAGAATTTGAAAAATAAGAGGGGCTAATGACAGGCAGTATTATTTTAGTATCATCGATTTTAGTTGATGTAGAATTTTATATGTGTATATATATACGTTTGTGTGTGTGTGTGTGTGTGTGTGTGTATATATATA
>JAHKKF010517742.1:32190-45715 GCA_019740295.1 Labeo calbasu | reverse complement strand
ATATGTATATGTGCATATGTGCGAATATCTCTATCTATTTATCTATCTATCTATCTATCTATCTATCTATCTATCTATCTCTATATATATATATATATATATGACCTGATCTGGTGTTTCTAACTAAACTAAAATCGATATATTTTATGTTAGCAGCTGTGAACCCACTTTAAATGGGCAACAGTGTGCCTTTCTAATGTGAACAGATCATTTGTCTTTATGGGTGTAAATGATATTCTGTTGGAAAAATTTCCTTGGGTGGCGACTCCTGCTGTGAACCGGTGTCCAATGGGCAAGACATCTGGAGCAGATGGTGTATTGGAGTCCCCCCAAGTACTATCAAGGAAGAAACTGTCCCATCCCTGTGCCAGGGCAAGCGAGAGGCAGACCCCATCCACGCTTGAAAAGAGGTCAGCGGGGTCACCGTGGAGGGAGGTAGGAGGATGTCCCAACTAGAGGACAATGCCTTTAATGGAGCCCACGGCACCGCAGGTCCACGTCCACACACACACATAGACACAATCCCTAAGCAGCGTCCTACCCACAATAGCACATGGTGACCTGGCTCGCACTCTCTCTTTCTCACACACACAGTGTAGGATGACAGTGTAGGTCAGAGAGGGTTAATCAGGATCAGCCCTTGCGCTCTGCACATTGTCTCCCGTGCGTCCCTCTCCCGTGTTGACCTGAGTGGACGTAAATAGGAGGGTCAGGTTTCCTAAGTGACAGAGATGGATGCGCGTGAGTGTGACTTATAACACTTATACACGCCTAAACTCTCAAGGTCTCCATGTGCATTTCAGCACATTTGAAAAGCACTTGAATAAAATGTATTCCTAGGAAGCAGGTGTCCAGAGACCACACCTGTTGTCATAACTCTGCAAATGGCAAGAAAGCATGAATGTAGGCTGTTTACAAACATATCATGGCTTCGAAATAGCTAGTAGGCTTCAGTTTACATCACAGCTTGGTGTTGTGCAAGATGCTACTTCCCCCGTCCTCGTGAAGTCTTGTTCAAGCTAAATGAGCTTTTGCTACTTGCTAATGCTAATCAGTGGCAGGTGCTAGCAGAAGAGGGATGTTCCCTGCTGAAAAACTACCCTAGCTAAAACTAGCCTAGGCTGGTTGGCTGGTCCTAGCTGATTGTTCCAGCTGGTCTCCCAGCCTGGCCAGCTAAGGAAATGCCCAAAACCCCTCTAAAACCAGCCTGCTGACCAGCTAAGACAAAGCTGGATGACCAGCTAAACCCAGCCAACCAGCTTATTCTGGTTTTAGCTGGGGTTTTTTTTTAGCAGGATTGTCATACTATACGGCAGGAGTTCTCAACTCTAGTCCTCAAGGTCCACTTTTCTGCAGAGTTGAGCTACTTTGATCAAACTCACCTGCCTGTGACTTTCTAGCAATCCTGAAGACCTTGATTAGCTTATTCAGGTGTGGTAGATTAGGGTTGGAGCTAAACTCTGCAGGACAGTGGACCTCGAGGGAGTTGAGAACCCCTGCTATACGGTGACCAGACGTCACTGTTTTCAAGGGACAGTCTAGATTTTGCTATTTTGTCCCCAGAAATATCCCCGTTATACAGCACATTCGAAACAGCCCGCAAATCAGGGTTGCCAGGTTTTCACAACAAAATTGCGTTCCTGGGTAAAATACACCATTTTTAGTACAGTTCCCCTGGTAAAGTTTGCATTTCAGGGGATAAATATCACGTTATTTGGGTCGCTTTTAAACCTGCAGACCTGAAAAGCAACATACGATAACAGTGTTAAATTAGCTTGGAATTGGCAACCCTGGACTTGGTAACACTGCCACAAATATATTGCAAAAAAATCCTGACCAACATACTGGAGCTTTTTCTATACTAGAAAGCATTTTATTTAGGTTGACCATACATCTGGGATTTTAAAATTGCCTACAGTGTCCAGGTGACCAGTGTTTGAGGTAGCGCATTTACAAGTAATGCAAGTTACGTAATCAGATTACTTTTTTCAAGTAACTAGTAAAGTAACACATTACTGAGGCTTTTGGTGTGAAAAGGCTTTTACATCTGACAAAAATAAAACTTTTTATATTAAAAATAAACAAGCAAGCCCTACCCAGGTTTAAAAAGTAATGGAAAAGTAAAATAGCGCAAAAAGTAACGTAATTTAATACTTTTTTAGGAAGTAACGCAATATTGTAATGCATTACTTTTAAAAGTGACTGAAAGTAATGACCGAAAAGTAGTTTGACTAATTGCATGCAAGCACGGTAAACAATCGACCAATCGTGGTGTGTGAGAAGATTGGATCTATAGACAACAATAAAAAAAATGCAAATATGTGTACATACAATATAAGAGGACTTTAAAGTTAATAACGATGTTATCTAATGGACATGAGTGGACAATACATATGGTCACACTATCTGCGTTTCAGTTACCCTTCAAATTGCGCAAATTGAAACTACGCCCAATGGAAACAATTAAAAAATTTAGCAAAAACTTTGCTAAAAATACACATCTATGTCTATGCCCAATTCCTACTCAAAACTAGCCCAATCACATTTCGAGGGGGGTCCTCCAGTAAAAATCGCTTTCCGGGGAGGAAAATACACATTTTTTGGAGGGGTTCCCATGGTACAGTTTGCATTCCAGGGGCTAAATATAACGTTACTGGGGTCGCTTCAATCCGTGGCAACAGTGTAAAGTAGCCCAATTCCATGGGGAAAAAAAGGACCAGCCAGCAGGTGGTTTCATCTTGGATCATAAACAAATCAGCTTATACCAAGGGGTCAAGCTGTTTTTTGAAACATAATGGCTGATTGACCACCTAAAAACCAACTTGGAAGAAACCAGCTACAGTGTAAATTTTGGTCCATGTTGGTCTTTAGATGGACAGCCAGATACCATGTTCTGTAAACCTTCTTGACATTGATTTGATCTGCATCCCCTTCGATTTAAAAATATTGGCTAGTGCGGTGCAGGGTTGCCAGGTTTTCACGACAAAACCCTCCCAATTGCTACTCAAAACTAGCCCAATCGCATTTTGAGGGGGGTTCACCAGTAAAAATCGCATTCCGGGGGGTAAAAGACATGTTTTTTGGAGGGGATCCCCTCGTACAGGGGCTACCATATACATAAACCCACCAACATCGGTCATGGCTTATTGCAAGAAGAAAAAAATTATGTTTTGCCCACATAACATTGGTTCATGGAAACAGCATCATTTTGCAATAGATTTTTTTTTTACATTTATAATGTATCGCAAAGTTTGGCGCAATCCTGTAATGTAAACACACCTACTGTTTTGTTTGAACAAAATATTGTATGCACCACTATGAACAAAAATTTTTGCATATCTGAATAGATTTGAATCTTTTTGAAGTTCATTAGCATTTCGATGATTTCGATCCTAGAAGACATGAACTGATAGCCACAAAACTGTATTGTAGTCACAGCTATATTCCAGACCATTGACCAGGACCAGAACTATCCATTTTGTAATGGCTATTTTACAACAGCTTTGTTTTATAATTAGAAGCAAAGCGTGCGAGTCCAAATATATTACACTGCAATTCCACTTAAGCCGGGACTAAAATTAGCACCAGTCAGACTGTAACTGGCCTCAATCCGAGCCTGTTTCAGAGACAACAGAAGCTTCTTGAATTGGAGCCAAACAGATCCCAAGCCACGTCAGCAATGCGATGATAAACACGTTCCCATCAGCCCTCTAAATGAGGACAGGCCGCTATGAGTATCTGAAGGGGATTGTGTTTAGGCAGAATGACTTTGCAGCAAGACTCTAGGAGGCCAACTCAGCGCTGACTGGGATCCTGGCTCTGTCTTCACCAGTCCCTCTCTGCCTCCTTCCTAAATATGATATTAAAAAGGGATTAGGGCGCCGAAACAACACCGCCAATATCCGACTGCATCTCTTCCTCCCTTTACCAGCCAGGATGGCTCAGAGAGAATGCAGTGGGGGGAAATAAAAAGGAGGGAGTCGTGCAATGTGTCTCCCGTGTGACGGCTGGTTGCCAAGAATGGAGGGAGGGGAGTGAAGAGAAAGAAAGGGGAGGAAAAAGCGTGAGATCATATTTAGGTTCATTTTGTACCTGTTGGTTCTCTCTTTCCTGTAACGCAATACTGTGAGAGCCGCCCAGTCCTGTGAACTCTCAGGATATCTTAGCGTGCACAACGAGGACCGATCGGCCGTCTAATCCAGGATGACCCTGTGTCATAACGCACACACACTGGCCTCCTTGTGAGATAAGCCCATTGTGTGCATGTAATGCATCAGTCTCAGGGCAACTATATCGAGCAGTAGGTCACACTGATGCCATTGTGTTTCTCGAAGGGAGAAAAACAACCATTGATTGGTAACCCGACTCTGCTGTGTAACATGTTCTGAGGTCTATGCATTCTTAGGAACTGTATCTGGGTATTTGTGTCACTAGAGCAGTGGTTCTCAAATTATTTTACTTCAGGACCCAGATTTTACTCTGGACATCAAGAGGTGACCCAACCAATACCAAAATTGTTTAACTGAAATTGAAATGGCAATAGTTTCATGTTCATGGCAGCCAGTAACCATGCTGGAAATCCAGCTTGAGCTACCAGCTGTTTTTTCTAACATGGTAGTTGGTTTCTTGCGGGTCCAATTTGGTCTTTAGTTGGACAGCCAGGTACCATGTTGTGTAAACCTGCTTGACATTTTGATAGATGGTTTTTGTGCTGGTCCAAGTGGGATATTAGCTGGTCCAAGTTTGTAGACCATCGTGGACCTTTAACAAACTAACTTAAACCAAGGGGTCAAGCTGGATTTTGGGCTAAGTGGCTGGTTGACCACTGGTTTTATGCTGGTCCTAATGGGTTATTAGCTGGTCCAAATTGGTGATGGTAGACCATCTTGATTCCAAGACGTCAAGCTGGTTTTTGGAACATAGTGCAATAAAACAGCTACAATATAAACTTGGTCCATGTTAGTCTTTAGTTGTATAGACAGACACCATGTTTTGTAAACCTGGTTGGCATTTTGATATAACCAGCAGGTAGTTGGTTTCGTTCTGGTCCAAGTTGGTGATAAGATGGTAGACCATCTTGGACCATAAACAAATCAACTTATAGACCAATGTCAAGCTGTTTTTTTGGAACATAATGGTTGGCTGACCACCTAAAGACAAAGCAGGCAGGCAAGAAACCAGCTACAATGTAAACTTGGTCCATGTTGGTCTTTAGTTGAACAGCTAGATACCATGGTCTGTAGACCTGCTTGGCGTTTCCATATGACCAGCTGGTAGTTGGTTTTACTTGGAATTCCTGGTCCAAGTAGTTTATTAGCAGGTCCAATTTGGTGATAAGATGGTAGACCGTCTCGGACCATTGACAAACCAACTTATGCCAGCGTGTCAAGCTGGGTTTTGGAACATAGTAGCTGGTTGACCACCTAAAGACCAACCTGGACAAGCTAATGACCCACTTAGACCTTCAAGAAAACACCTACAATGTAAACTTGGTCCATGTTGGTCTTTAGTTGGACAGCCAAATACCATGTTCTGTAAACCTGTTGACATTTTGATATGACCAGCTGGTAGTTGGTTTCGATCTGGTATAAAGTGTGTTATTATCTGGTCCAAAATGGTGATGAGATGGTAGACCATCTTGGACCATTAACAAACCAACTTTTTCCAAGGGGTCAAGCTGGTTTTTGGAACATAGTGGCTGGTTGACCAACTAAAGGCTAGCTTGGATTAGCTAATGACCAACTTGGACCTGTAAGAAAACAGCTACAATATAAACTTTGCCATGTTGGTCATTAGTTGGACAGCCAGATACCATGTTCTGTAAATCTGCTTGACATTTTGATATGACCAGCTCGTAGTTTGTTTCTTGCTGGTGGAATTGGGTTATTAGCTGGTCAAAACTGGTTATAAGATGGTAGACCATCTTGGAAAATTAACAAACCAACTTATTCCAAGAGGTCAAGCTGTTTTTTGGAACATAGTGGGTGGTTGACCACCTAAAGACCAGCTTGGATTAGCTAATGACCGACTTAGACCTGCAAGAAACCAGCTATAATTTAAACTTGCTACCATGTTCCAAAACACAGCTGAAAGCTAAACTAGATTTTCCAGCAATTATTTCATTGCACAAAACATGTTTACCTGCACTAGAAGTGGACAAGTTATTTAACCTAATTCTGACTCATTTTCTTTTACCTATTGTAGTTTTGATCACAGTTTTCACAAATGAAGACTGGTCACACCCACACTGGCGTCTGTCTTAATTTGATTAGCTTCTAAAAAGTGACAGATGAATGGACTACAAGCGGGTGACATGACATGACTAAACTGGAAAGCTCCCATTATAAACAAATCTGTCAGCAAGTGCTCGGCTTAGCTTTGGTGATTATGACGGTCGAGTTCTAGATTTGTCATGTTGTTCACTTGCAGGGTAGATATGGTGTAAGACTTCAGGATGAGATGGTTTTGCTTGACAGCGGATATCAGCCTTACACCCCAAACCACAGTGACCCATTTGCACCAGGGGCCAAGAGTTGTCACTTCCTCAGTACATAATGTCTGATAATGATTTAACAATCCAAACTGTTCAAGAGTGAGAGTACTGAAAGTACAGATATGCCAGAAATGATAAAACAAGCACAGAAGCAGGTGGTAAGCTCAGAGAACAATGAGTCAGCCACACTTGGTTCACCCGAAAGTGAACTTACAGAGATTAATATGATACAGCACACAAATAATACAGACACCTTTTAATACTGTTTTTGTCCTCTTTAGAGTCTGAGAGTACAAGTAACCCTTAACAGCAGCTTGGACATTCTGCAAAATAACTCCTTGGTATGACATAAGGGAGAGTAAATAACTAAAAATGACTCAAAACAGTCCCGGCAGAACATTGTAGGCCCTTAACAAGGCATTTCTAGTTAATAGTTGCAGACCTGTCAGTCCCTTTGACTAGCTCCTAGCCAATTCCTCCTACCCAGCATACACAGTTAGTTTTCCAAAATGAAACACCACACTCTCTCCCTCTCTTTCTTGCAGATGTCTGTCTTTACTCACCCCACATTCACCCCACCCTGAAGGCCATCTGCACCCATTGTCTGGGGCAGGGGACGAGGCTCCACCACCCCCTGCATACACACACAAGCAGCTTTGAAGAAGGGGGCAGGGGTCCTTAAATCCAACTGCAATGAAGAAAAATGACTTACTGAGCAGTAAAACATCAGCTCAATAAAGAGCTAAAGGAACTAATCACTCTTCAACAGAAACTATCCTCAACCCGCAGCTGTGCTGAGCCTTCTGTATAAAATTTTAACTTTCATCCCCCGTTCTTTCCTACTTTCTGTCTGTCTTTTTCCACCCCCTCTGTCCTCTTGGGACAATATGACAGTGGATCTGTGAGACAGAGATAGCAGCAATGGAACTGGTCGCCTGGATTATGGTTGTGTTTATAGTTTTTGAAGCCTTTGTGATGTGATATGAAGATGAGGTTTCCCTGCCCTAACCCTAAATTCCCATAGGAAAAGAAGTTGCTCTTTCATAGCTAAGGAGACTTTGTTTCAGATGTTTCTCTCCTGGCTCCCTGGGAAAAATAAAAAGACAAAATAAGATCATTATTGGCATAAATTATTGACATTCAGTACAAGTGCAGAATTGTGGATGCATATGTGGCAAGTACAGCCCTGATTATTTGGTCTTGAAAAAAGTGTTCATATTGATATCTCTGACATTTGGTTGTAGACATTGGCATCTTCGTAGGAACATTTGGTAGAAATGTTTGAGGCATTGTTTGAAACTCTAGAGGTTAAATATGTGAGATCACTGGGAGGAACCAAATCTCCATTTGCTCTCATTTTAATCTCATTGCTGTCAATGACACAACTGGCAGGCTGCGACTACAAAAAAGGGTCGAGGACAGCAGGAAAAACAATGCTTATGCAAATAACCACATTATCATGCTTTTTTACTCTTAAAATGGTGGATAAATGCTTCCTTTGTTGCTGATGTCAAAGGTTGTCCATCTAATCAAACTCAAGCCTCAAATTCATTTAGCTTCATTTAGACAGGTTGTCAAACCCTCGCCAACTGAAACCATAAAATTATTCCATTATATTAATGTTTAAACGGATAGTTCACCCAAAAATGAAAATTCAGTCATTAATTACTCAGCATTACTCTCATGTCGTTCTAGGGCTTGTTCCCCTAATAGTTGACTAACCGTTAGTAGATGAGAAGAGGCTTGGTTGACCAAAATTATATTAGTTGCTTAGTCGCAGAAAAAAATCCACAGGAAGTGATAAACAGATCATTAATCCGTGACAGACAGATCATTAATGGCTGGTCTATATGGTAATATAGTACATTGGGCAGAACATCAAATGCTCACCTATCATTCATAGACCTCAAATATGGCTCTTCATCTGAAATATGTTAGTAGCAACATTACATGTTGCTCTATCTAATCTTAACCTAGAAAAATGTGCGCTATTCAAGTGTCGGAGTATGGAAACTGAATAGTAGCACGCTTACTGCATGACAGATAGAGGCGCCATTGCGGTCCCTTGCTCTTAAAATACTCATTTTTGGTCATTGAGATAAAAGTAATACATCTTCAGAATCTGTAAAGACTCTACGTTTATTCGTGTGCACTCACAATAACAACGAAACGTTGCGCTTTTGTAAAATAATGAAAGCAAACAGGATGCGATTTCTGCCGCTTCGAAACTCTGTGTATAATGCTTATAGACATGAAAAATATATCCACAGAGAGTGAAAGGTCTGCTTTTAAATGAACCAATTCAAATAGAAAACAGATGTTCTCAGATGTAATCCATATGCGCATCACTACTGCGGAGATGACAAGTCAGTGTCGTCGACTTCATCTCTTAAGCCGAAAACAAAGAAAGCACTAGTTTATCAATAAATTATTAAAACATTAATGCAGTCTCCTTACTGTTTTGACACTTTCATAATTATTATATCTGCCGGTGCACTGTGGCAAGCTTTTTTTGCGTGCGCTTGTGCGCTTATTAGGCTATGCTGGCAATTAAAGACTCATTTTTATGATTTATATGGTTTATTAATAAACCATAGTATGACTAACAGTCGACGAATACTTAAAATGAGCAACTAGTCGACCAGTAAAATCTTTAGTCGAGAGCAGCCCTATGACGTTCCAACGACCTTTGTTTATCTTCAGAACACAAATTAAGATATTTTTGATGAAATCCAAGAGCTTTCTGACCCTGCATACACAGCAACGTTCAAGGCCCAGAAAAGTAGTAAAAACATCAATAAAATTGTTCATTGTGACATCAGTGGTTCAACTGTAATGCTACGAAGCTACAAGACTACTTTTTGTGTGCAAAGAAAACAAAAACAACTTTTTTCAACAATTCGTCTCTTCCATGTCAATCTTTGACAGACGTCCACGAAAGTACCAGGACATATGCACGTGGTGCTACTGACGCAGGAACCGGCGTTCTGACATAGATCCCGAAAGAAATTGTTGAATAAAGCGCACAAAATATTCTCGTAGCTTCATAAAATTACGGTTGAATCACTAATATGACATGGACTATTTTAAGGATGTCCTTACTACCTTTCTGGGCCTTGAACATTGTAGTTGCATTGCTGACTATGCAGGCTCAGAAAGCTCTCAGATTTCATCAAAAATATCTTCATTTGTGTTCCGAAGATGAATGAGGGTCTTACAGGTTTAGAAAGACAAAGGGTTAACTAACCCTTTAACTCATTTTATGACAAGATTTCTCAAACAGTTTGGATACTGTGTTGGGTTGCTATTTGATGTCCAATGTAAAATCTGGGTCTTAAAGCAAATGTAATTTAAAATTTGCGACTTTCCCGGTTGGTTTTATTATTAAACCTAAACGTTGAAAGAAGTTGTCCCCGAAAAACCTTATATAGCCAGATAATCCGAAGTTTACATGGCGCCATCTTAAATTTGCATTAACCTTCAAACGCAGACTTACAAAAACATGTAAATCTTTAAGCTTCTGAGTTCATGTCCTCCTACTAAAGAGATCTCCACAATACTCGTGAAATCTCTATTCTGCTGTTAAGTGGGTGAATAGATGAGCATGACGTCCAGATGTTCCTCAGCAAGAGGTGCCCCAGTATCTCTCTTCAATCTGGCCCAGACGACAGACCTCTGCCTGGGTCTGCACAGGCCTTTCAGATCCCGGCAAACCACCAAGCATTGTCTGGCCTAAACAGCCTTGAATGGAAAGAATGAGGGTGAGCTGGTTTGAATGGAAGACCTACTTTACAGACGGATGATCTCTCTCGCTCTCTCTCTCCTCTGGATCTTATTGTCTGTCAAGGCCACGGTGAAGCAAGCGGAAGCCCTGGAGAGGAGATTGATTTTGGGATTAAACTCCAGGGCTGGCGGCATTAACCAGACGGGTGAAGGAATATGCGCTTGTGTGTCTGTTTGAAGTCACGTCCATGTAAATGACTGTGCGAGAATTTGACTGCCACCAAAGTGTTTTGTCCCGATGGCCACTATGTGCGTGATGTAAAAAGTGAAGGCTTTAGGGGTTGGGGGACAAATATGTCCTTGTGAGTGGGGGGCATTAAATTAGGGTGTTTAAAACGTCAGAGAGATGAGCTGTAGGCGGGGTCAGGGCACCAAATGATGAGGTTGTTGTTGCTTTGGGGCGATGCTGGCCTCTGATCCGCACGAATGAGAATAATGGCCATTTCATTCAAACTGGAATCCCAACCAACAGCCGTCTTACTAAAGAAGCCGGGCTTTACTTCATCTGTCAGAGCAAATTTAAGACCTGGGAACATTGGTGTTTGTCTTTCAATGGTCAGAGGTTGGGGCTAATGCTGTGTCAGCTAATCTTTTGAATGATGTAACCCTTTAGGCGGTACTTAAGATTTATGAATCTTCTTCATATGTTCTCAGTTTTTGGTTTCTATCTCAAGCCCGAAGTCTTGATTTTCTTGTTGTACACTGATAGGTGGTTTTACCATGCTGCTATAGAGTTGCTAGGGTGTTTTGAGTGGTTTTCAGGGTGTTTTTTTGCATGTTGCTATACGGTCACCAGGGTGTTCTGGGTGTTTTTTGCATGTTTTTATGCAGTTGCTAGGGTGTTTTGAGTGGTTGCTAAGGTGTCCTGGGTGGATTTGTACATTGATATGTGCATGGCAGGGTGTTGTGGGTGGTTTTACCATAGTGCTATCAAAGGTGGGTAGTAACTGATTACATGTAATCTGTTTTACGTAAACAGATTCCAAAAATTAAATACTTGTAATTAGATTAAATTACATTTTAAAATACTCATAATCAGACTACAGTTAATTTTTACGGATTACATGATTACATATTATTTACACAATAGCAGTAAATTATTTATTATTTATTGATTACATTGATCATTTATATTACACCTTTCTAAAACAGACTAATGTTTACAAAGTCTTCAAGTTTTGTGGACGTTCATACAAATACCAGTCATTAGTCAGGTGGCGACACAGCATTTGACCACTGATTTACAAAAATCATATCAGGTTTAATAACAATCAGGTTTAATGTGTTTCAAAATTGCATCAACTACTCATGAACACAAGGATATACTTAACCACCCCTTGAACCACCCCTGAGATTTAAAAAATAAATATTTTAATAATTAATTATCACATTTGCATGTTCATTGGTTCTCTGACGTTGGTTATAGTCATGTGACATACAGGTAAACAAATAAAATGTTTTTTTTTTTAGTCTTTAGTTTTATTTGTTTGTTTAAATTTTGACTGATTTTAGAGTTATTTATTTTAATTTAACATTTCAATGATTTAATGAATTATTAGCTTTTTATTAAACTCATAAACCCTCTGCAGTTTCTTCGCAAAAACACTAGTTTGGGAAACCTTGATGTCATATATTATTTAATGCACTTCATGTTGTTAATAACAACAAATAGAATATATTTTGTTACTCTTTGTATTTTTAGATCAGTACGGTACAAGATCATCTTATTTAAATCAATGTGATAAACGAGAGAGGTCAAAAGTAATCTAAAAGTAATCTGATTATATTATCCAAAATGTGTAATGTAATGTAATGGATTACATTACTAACTACAATTTTTGTCATGGAATTTGGAATCAGTAACGGATTACAATTTGTAAGTAATCTACCCAGCTCTGGCTGCTATACAGTTGCTAGGGTATTTTGGTGGTTGCTAGGCTGTCTTGGGTGGTTTTTGAATGTTGATATGGTCACTAGGGTGTTCTGGGTGGTTTGTGCATGTTTCTATGTGGTTGCTAGGGTATTTTGAGTGGTTGTTTGGGTGGATTTTTGCATGTTTCTGTGTAGTTGCTATGGTACTGTTGGTGGTTTTTCATGTTGCCATGCAGTTACTATGGTGTTATGAGTTTTTGCCAGAATTTATTGGGTGTTTTTCGCACATTGCTATATGGTTACTAGGGTGTTCCGAGTGTGTTTGCATGTTGCTATGCAGTTGCTAGTATGTTCTGGGTGATTTTACCATGCTGTTATACAGTTGCTAGGGTGTAATTGGTGTTTTTTTGTATGGTGCTATATGGTCACTAGGGTGTTCTGGGTGTTTTTGTGCAGTTGCTAAGGTGTTCTTAGTGGTTTCGCATGTTGCCATGCAGTTGCTATGGTGTTCTGGGTGATGTTTGAATGTTGCTAAGCAGTTGCTAGAGTGTTTTTGAGTGGTTGCTAAAGTGTTCTAGGTTGTTTGTTACACAGTAATATGTGGTTGCCAGGGTGTTGTAGATGGTTTTTGCATGTTGCTAGGGTGTTGTTGGTGTTTCGGCATGTTGCTATAAAGTTGCTAGCATGTTTTGAGTGGTTGTCAGGGTGTATTGGGTGTTTTTTTGTACATTGCTATATGGTTACTAGGATGTTCTTATGGTTTTAGCATGTTGCCTTGCAATTGCTCGGGTGTTTTCAGTGATTGGTAAGATGTTTTAGGTGGGTTTTGTATGCTGCTATGCAGTTGCTATGGTCTTCTGTGTGGTTTTGTATGTTGCCTTGCAGTTGCTAGGGTGTTTTTGAGTGGTTGCTAAGGTATTCTGGTGGTTTTGCATGTTGCTATGCAGATGCTAGGGTGTTGTTTGTGTTTTAGCATGTTGTCATGCAGTTGCTAGGGTGTTTTGAGTGGTTGCCAGGGTGTATTGGGTGGTTTTTGTACATTGCTATATGGTTAATAGTGTTTTTGGTGGTTTTGCATGTTGCCTTGCAGTTTCTAGGGTGTTTTTGAGTGGTTGTTAAGGTGGTTTTGCATGTTGCTATGCAGATGCTAGGGTGTTGTTTGTGTTTTAGCATGCTGCTATGCAGTTGCTGTGGTGTTCTGTGTGGTTTTGTATGTTGCTTTGCAGTTGCTAGGGTGTTTTTGAGCGGTTGCTAAGGTGTTCTGGGTGGTTTTGCATGTTGCTATGCAGATGCTAGGGTGTTGCTGGTGTTTCAGCATGTTGTCATGCAGTTGCTAGGGTGTTTTGAGTGGTTGCCAGGGTGTATTGGGGGGGGGGG
>JAHKKF010517742.1:2978-31560 GCA_019740295.1 Labeo calbasu | reverse complement strand
GCAGTTGCTAGGGTGTTTTTGAGTGGTTGCTAAGGGGTTCTGGGTGGTTTTGCATATTGCCTTGCAGTTTCTAGGGTGTTTTTGAGTGGTTGCTAAGGGGTTCTGGGTGGTTTTGCATATTGCCTTGCAGTTGCTAGGGTGTTTTTGAGTGGTTGCTAAGGGGTTCTGGGTGGTTTTGCATATTGCCTTGCAGTTTCTAGGATGTTTTTGAGTGGTTGCTAAGGTGTTCTGGGTGGTTTTGCATGTTGCCTTGCAGTTGCTAGGGTGTTTTTGAGTGGTTGCTAAGGGGTTCTGGGTGGTTTTGCATATTGCCTTGCAGTTTCTAGGGTGTTTTTGAGTGGTTGCTAAGGTGTTCTGGGTGGTTTTGCATGTTGCTATGCAGATGCTAGGGTCTTGTTGGTGTTTTAGTATGCTGCTATGCAGTTGTTAGGGTGTTGTTGGCGTTTCAGCATGTTGTCATGCAGTTGCTAAGGTGTTTTGAGTGGTTGCCAGGGTGTATTGGGTGGTTTTTGTACATTGCTATATGGTTACAAAGGTGTTCTTGACGGTTTTGCATGTTGTCTTGCAGTTTCTAGGGTGTTTTTGGGTGGTTGCTAAGGTGTTCTGTTGATTTTTGCACACTGATGTGTAGTTGTCAGGGTGTTTCCATGTTGCCATGCAGTTGCTAGGGTGTTTGGAGTAATTTTAGAACGTTGCCATGCAGTTACTATGACATTTGAAGTGCTTTTTATCATGCTGCCATGCAGTTTCCTAGGGCATTACCAGGTGGTTGCCATGTTATTGTGGATAGTTAAGCCAAACAATCTGACAAATCATTTATGCTTGTGACACAAAAAGTGTACACAAAATGTAATACTGAAAAAAACCAACCCTAAGTATGAACAATAGTAATGATGCTTACCTCAGCAAACACCACTAACACAATATAAGCAATGCCCCAGATTCTGATAACAGTCTGCATGAGTATGCATTTTCTTGTGGTTCACTTCTGCAAAGACTACCAGTTGTTAAACACACGCGAGCTAAATGATTCACCGCTAAACTGTGTCACATGGCACAGCAGCTGAGTCAGACCTGAAGATCATTTAAACGCCCAAAACTAATAAAACCAACTACCAGTTGCGACACACTGAGTGACATCAGATCACGAGTGTGTTGAAATGTAGCAATCAACGAAGAAACAAACAGAAGACCAGTCAGCGAGATGATGGGAACAGAAAACCACTCACTCTGTGGTAGCAAGAGAGCGAGAGACAGCTGTGAGGTGACAGAAACTACATCATCTGCTTCTTCAACTTTACATTAGCTCTGTTCCAAAACCAAGTGAGCCTTCTCACTGTAACTCCATGTGCCATAATGAACGTGACACAATTAATTCCAATAGTTTTCTTTTAGCATATTACTAAGCTAACAATGTGACATTTTAAAGCAGGGGTCACCAAACTTGTTCCTGGAGGGCCGGTGTCCGGCAGAGTTTATCTCCAACTTCCCTCAACACACCTGCCTGGAAGTTTCAAGTATACTTAGTAAGACCTTGATTAGCTGGTTCAGGTGTGTTTGATAAGGTTTGGAGCTAAACTCTGCAGGGACACCGGCCCTCCAGGACCAGCTCTGGTGACCCCTGTTTTAAAGCGTAAAAACACATATCCCACAAACGTTCTAGGTCACAAAAGACTTTGTAATTAGCATGTTGCTAAGCTAACTGTGATACTTTGGCTGCATCTGAAATCTGACTTGATGCCTCGTTGTCTTTTCAAGCAACGAATTTGCAGACAGCGTCTGCGCACATAGGTACCTCATAAAACTGATTTCAGACAGACTTATGAGGCAGCATAATGGTTTTATGATCTACAACAAAGTAGAGAGAGCTTTGGTGATAAATAAGCAAATATGTAATAACTACAATTAATACTGGTTTTTGCTGGTCATGTTGCTGGTCAAGGTCCAGCAAAGGACCAGCTTAAACCAGCATCAAAATATACCTAACCATCATCCCAGCATCAAAACATACCTACCAGCATATGCTGTTTTTTTTCACCAGGGTACTCGGTGTCAAAACGATCATCACGTGTTGTCATATCAAAATTCGGTCATTTTGTTTTCGGATGTTGTTTCTTAAGCTTAAAAACCCATGGCACAAAAATGCTATGTTTTTTTAGACTTGTTAAAAATTTTTGTTTGTAGAATTTTGCTAAGCTAATTACATGATACTTTAATAAGCGTAAAAACACATAGCAAACAAATTTTATATTTTTAGGCTATTAAAGTGTCGAGAGATAGTCTTTAGCATGTTGCTAAGCTTATCACATGATATTTTAATAAGCATAACAGCACACAAATGTTATGTATTTTAGACGTTTTAAAGCATTAAGAGTTTGTAATTAGCATGTTGCTAGGCTAACAATGTGATACTTTAAGTGCAACAACAGCATAGGAATGCAGTGTATTTTTAGGCTAGTTAAAATATGAGTTTGTAGTTAGCATTTTGCTCATGATACTTTATTAAATGTGTAAAACAGCAAACAAAAGTTTTTAAGGCTTAAGTGTCATGAAATAGTTTGTAGTTAACACATTGCTAAGCTAATAATGAGATATTTTAAACAAACAAACAAACAAACAAAAAAAAAAACAGCACAAAATTATGTTTTTTAGGTTTATGTATCGAGTTTTGTAGTTATCATTTTGCTAAGCTTATCACGATACTTTAATAAGTATAAAAACAGCAAGAAAATGTTATACTTTTAGGCTTAATAAAGTGTAATGTAAAAGTTTGTACTTAGCATGTTGCTATGCTAACAACATGATACTTTAATAAGTGTAAAAACAAAAACGCTAGGTATTTTTAGACGTATTAAATGGTAATTTAAGAGTATGTAGTTAGCATGTTGCTAAGCTAACAATGTGCTACTTTAAGCGTGAAAACAGCACAAAAACAGGCAAAAAATTGAGTTTGCTAAGCTAATCACATGATATTTAAACGTAAAAACAACATTGAAATGCTATGTATTTTTAGGTGTATTAAAGAGTTGTGCACAGATTTGTACTTAGCATTTTGCTATGCTAACCACATTGCACTTTACTTTAGTGTATAAACAAAACAAATGCTATGTATTTTTGGCTATTTTTAAATGTTGCATAAGCGTTTGCAGTTAGCATGTTGCTAAGCTAATAATGTGTTATTTTAAAAATAAGCTAACTATACATGTTTTTTTTTATCACATGATACTTTAATAATCATAAAAACACACAAATATTATGTATTTTAAACTTCTTAAAGTATTATAATATTTTGTAGTTAACATGTTGCTAAGTTAACAGTGTGACACTTTAAGTGAGAAAAGGTTTGTTAAAAATTGAGTTTACAGTTAGCATTTTGCTAAGCTAATCACATGATACATTAATAAGTATAAAAACACAGCAAACAGATGTTATACTTTTAGGCTTATTAAAGTGTTGCGTAGGAGTTTGTAGAGCATGTTGCTAAGCTAACCACATTATTACATTATAAGCTAATCACATTACATTACACAATGTTATGTATTTTTAGGCTTTTTAAAATGATTACAGTTAGCATGTTGCTAAGCTAACTACACTTAGCATAAGTGTAAAAACACAGCACACAATTTTCTGCTTATTAACATGTTGCATTGTTAAGTTAGCAATATGTTAATATCAAACTATATTGACCTTTTGGAACAAATATCAAGTAGGGGGCACACCTACAGTATGATACCCTAAATTACCGTCTTAGGCAAGCTCATTATGTTTTGAAACACAACGATTGTGTCAGCTGTGTAGGTGTGATTACTGCTACTGTGTTTCGGTGATAAAATCTAATGTTTTGACTGACTCACCAGCTATACCATTAAAAACAAGTCCGTCACCATTCCTAGCTGCGATCGCTGATTAAAAGTCCCCACCTAAATGTGTTTGGCCTACTGTTAGAGGAGGTGATGGATGCATTGAACATTCACAACTTCCACAACATCCTGGCCTCAGGCGGTCATTAGGTCCTTCGACCTGTCGCTCTCTCTTTAATCATCTCCTTTCCTTCCTTGTAATTTTCAGAAGAGGCCTCATGCTAACAGCTACGACAGCGTCTCGCCGCTTCAAAGAGCCGAAGGCAGAAACTCGTTTACTCTCGGTAAGAGACCAGATGACAGAGAGACAGATGTCTCAACAGAGACAGGTGTCTGTGGCTGAGTGTCACGCAAATAATAACTGGTTATCTGGTTAAGATGGCAAACCGCAACCGAGTGAGACAGATCGTGCTGAGTGGAGGAGAGTCCGGACCCCTCTTTAACACCACCCCCTCTCTTTATCTTTCTGTCCCTCGTCCATTGTCACCAGCTGTCCCTCCTTGGGAACACAGGAAGACAATGAGCTACAAAAGCCAAAGGGCAATTACGTGCTTGCGAGAGTGTGCGTAGTTGTGTCAGGAGGGTTTGGTGTGCGTGTGGACGCACTTGCGTGTATGAGAGGCTGAGAAGGATGTGTATGTTGATTGCTTAGATTTAGGGAGGGGTCCGGTACAGGACATTATGATACTGTTTTTGAAGGGAAGGGTGAGAATAGTTCAGCCGTGATAACATCCAGGAAGTCCTTCTCCATGTCTTGGAGGCATCTGAACAAACAAAAGACCCCCTGAGTGACATTTGACCCAAACAAACAGGCTACAGCACCTGAGGGTTCAAAAGTATTAGTCAGGTGTTTCTATTATGCAGTACATTTTCTTTAAAAGATGTGGGAAAATACTAAGCATTTTTTTATATAACATATTTTTTAAAGGATGGAATTAGTTGGTTTTCTTTAATAACAACATCACAGTTAATTTCACTAGTTTAGTTTGAGAAGGTGCTGCAATTTTTTTTTATATCAAATAACTTCTAACATGAAAACTGGCAATTAATTAAAAGTTATTTTAAGTATTTCTTAATTTTTCCTTTTGCTAATTAAAATGCTTTGAGATTTTATGACAAGACATAAAACAAGTAGCACATATGCTGTGTATTTCTGGGATTATGAAAATATCACATAAGATTTTGCTAAGCTAACAGCATGATACTTTAAGCATAAAACAAGAGTAAAAATCCAAGTATTGAGTAAGAGTTTGTTATTAGCATGTTGCTAAGCTAACAATGTGAAACTACTAGCATAAAACAAGCATTAAAAATACAAGTATCATCTAAGAGTTTGTTGTTAGCATGTTGCTAAAATAACAGCATGATACTTCTAGCCTTAAACAAACAAAAAATACAAGCATTGCATAGGAGTTTGTTGTTAGCATGTTGCTAAGCTAACAATGTCATACTTGTAACATAAAAAAGCATAAAATCATAAAAAAAAGCATAAAATCACATAAGAGTTTGTAGTTTGAACGTTGTTAACCTAGCAATGTGATACTTCTAGCATAAAACAAGTGTAAAAATACAAGTATTGAGTAAGAATTTGTTGTTAGCATATTGATAAGCTAACAATGTGATACTTCTAGCATAAAACAAGTGTAAAAATCTAAGCACCATGTAAGAATTTGTAGTTTACATGTTGTTAAGCTAACATTGTGATACTTCTAGCATAAAACAAGTGTAAAAATACAAGTATAGAGAAAGAGTTTTTTGTTAGCATTTTTCCAAGCTAACAATGTCATACTTCTAGCATAAAAGAATCATAAGAATACAAGTATCACATTACAGTTTGTAGTTTGAATGTTGTTAACCTAACTATGTGATACTTCTAACATAAAACAAGTGTAAAAATACAAGTATTAAGAGTTTGTTGTTAGCATGTTGCTAAGCTAACAGTGTGATACTTCTAGCATAGCACAACACTAAATATACAAGTATTGTGTAAGCGTTTGTTGTTAGCATGCTGCTAGGATAACAGTGCAATAATTCTAGCATAAACATACAAATATAATTATCGTGTAAGAGTTGTTAGCATGTTGCTAAGCTAACAATGTGATACTTCTAGCATAAAACAAGTGTAAAAATCTAAGCATCATGTAAGAATTTGTAGTTTGCATGTTGTTAAGCTAACATTGTGATACTTCTAGCATAAAACAAGTGTAAAAATGCAAGTAATGACTAAGTGTTTGTTGTTAGCATGTTGCTAAGCTAACAATGTGACACCTCTAGCATAAAACAAACGTAAAAATATAAGTATCACATAAGAGTTTGTTATTAGCATGTCGCTAAGTTAATGCAATACTACTAGCATAAAATGAGTGTAAAAGTACAACTATTGTGTAAGAGTTTGTTGTTAGCATGTTGCTAAGCTAACAACATGATACTTCTAGCATTAAACAAATGTAAAAATACAGGTATCGCATAAGAGTTTGTTGTTTGCACGTTGCTGAACTAATAATGCAATACATCGAGCATAAAACAAGCGTAAAATTACAAGTATTGTGTAAGACTTTGCTGTTAGCATGTTGCTAAGTTAACAATGCAATACTTCTAACATAAAACAAGCAGAAAAATACAAGTATCGCATAAGAGTTTGTGGTTCGCATGCTGCTAGGCTAACAATGTGATACTTTTAGCGTAGCACAACACTAAAACTTCTAGTGTAAAACAAGATACAACACTAGATACTTATAGTGTAAAACAAGCGTAAAAATACAAGTATCATGAAGAGTTTGTTGTTAGCATGTTGCTAAGCCAACAATGTAATAACTGTAATAAGTAAAAAACATAGCACACAACCCCTTAATGAAAATTAGCCAAAACCCAAGGTTACTATAGTCAAACCACAAATTAACCATGATTTTACTACACTAAACAGTTTAATAATGCCATACATTGACCATAAAACAAGAGTAAAAATACAAGTATTGAATTCCCTGGTGAAAAAAACAGCATATGCTGGTAGGTATGTTTTGATGCTGGTTTATGCTGGTCCTTTGCTGGTTTATGCTGGTCATGTTGCTGGTCAAGGACCAGCATAAACCAGCAAAAACCAGCATAAACCAGTTAAGGACCAGCATGAACTATAGTATCCATGGTATTAGTAATCAAACTGTGGTTTTACAAATGGTAGTCAATATACAAAAAAAAGCACCCGGTTTTGTAAACTAATTATGGTATCAAATAATAGTTTATAGTTGGCATGTAGTTAGGTTGTACACTCTAAAATTAGGACTATTTCAGATATTTCTTAATTTTTCCATTTGGTAAACAAGACAAGTTTTCTTGTGAATATTGTTTAAATTGGTCATATTTTCACAGGCTTTTCCTGTGCTCCTGTGGTTTTGTGTCTTTTGTAATACTTTTAACCAACAATGGCAGTTCCTTAATGACCTCATCCTCCAGGAAGTGACATCAGCTCAAATGTCAGTGAGTATTAGCAATGGATTTCTGTCAATTCTGATGATTTTTGGTATTTGCTGCTTTGTCTCACTTTAAATAATTTCATCCTGTTCAATAAAGTGCAGAAATGTAATGCTGACTAATAAATAATATTAAAAATTAATAAATAACAAAATAATCAAAAATAGCTCTGTTGGAACATATTCAGAAGCTACGGAGTTCAAATGTTACTGCATAACATAAATAACCTATGAATAATCTCATAAGCTAAAGTGTTATCCTTAAGCTAGCAGCTAATTTCTGTAAATAGTTGCCTCCCTGTTTACAGTGATGGGTGAGGTTTTGAACATGATTTGACAAATATCCAGCAACACTCAATGAATAAAGGCCACACACAGCTGATTACACTTTAGACAAAGAAGGCCAGTTAAACAACGCTAGCTTGTGCTAGTCTGCTAAGTAAATGCCTCTAGGGAGTCACTCGCAGTTTACACTGATCGCCATCATTATAGAACAACAGAGCAGCTTAAGAGAATATTTGTAGTGGTGTTTTGATACTCAGGGGTCAGCTTTACAGTGTAAACACACACCAACATGCGCATACAAAACTCGAACGAGAAACACAGGGAGGGTCAGCATCACTAATTCACACTTAGTGGTGAAATGTAGCACCAAATGTGAGAAGACACATGGTTTTGAGCAGCACTGCGTCATTCTGAGCGCTGAGTATGGTATACAAGTTTCAGAAGCATGTAACCACATATCCTGTTGCATTCGACCAGCTATTACTTAAGACTGACTTACAGCTCGCTGAGATACAGTAAATCGAATGTTAAGCTTATTTGTTAAAATAATTCATGATTACACCAGATTTCCAGAATGGTGATTAAGTGTGGTGTAAATGAAATTCTGTCAGCTGTGTATAAGAAGTGACAAATAACACAACCCTTATAACCACGGTTTTATAATAGCAAAAGTGTAGTAACAATGTGGTGTATTTATTACCATTTGTATTGTATTTTGGCACTTTTTTCTGATGCGATACTTCAAAATGCACATTGAAACAGGGTGATGGAAATGTTGTTAATTTGTGGTTACCGTGGTTTAACTATAGTAACAATAACATAACTATAGTTGTTTTTTTTTTGTTTTGTTTTGTTTTTTTTGTAGTAAAACCATGGTTAATTTTCGTGAGTTAACTTTTTTTGATAGAAAACGACCAATCGCAGTTCAGTATGCAAAGTGATGCTAGAAAGAAGACCAATTGCAAATGTTAGAATGTCGCATAAAACATTTGCAAACAAGCACTGTTTCCAATCGACGAGTCCGATTGCTCCACTTGTTGGTCAGGTTATGCTGTCCCATAGCGGAAAGTCACATGACTTTTTGACGCGCATGGAGGAATTTCTTTGGCAAATGTGTTTCCATCTCCTGTTATTCGCATTAACCCTTTTTGTACAAAAACCACCTCAAGCGAACGTAAAAACCACCTCAAGTGAACGTTTTTTTTTTGCGAATTATGGGATTTTTTTTCTTCAAAATTTGGCGTTTCAATCACTCGTTTCTGATGCGATACTTCAAAATGCGCATTAAAACAGGTTGATAATTTGTGGTTACCATGTTTTAACTACAGTAAACATTGTTTTATATGTAGTAAAACCATGGTTAATTTTCGTAAGTTAACTTTGCGATGGAAAACGACCAATCACAGTTCAGTATGCAAAGATGCTAGAAAGAAGACCAGTTACAGTTTATATGCAGATATTACACTGACATTGTCAGTAGCCGGGTTTCCATCCAAAGTTGCAAATTTAACTTGTGTCTAAAATTAGAATGTCGCATAAAACATTTGCGAAAAAGCAGCATTTCCATCCAACGAGCTCGATCGGTCCACTGGTTAATCAGGATATGTCGTCCCATACCACAAAGTCACATGACTTTTTTGATGCACATGGACAAATTTAATGCATTTCCATCTCCCATTGTTCACATTAACCCTTTTCGCATAAGACAAAAACCACCTCAAGCAAGCATAAAAAACTTTTTTTTTTAAATTTTTTTTTTTCAGAATTAGGTGTTTCAGTCACTCATTTCTGATACTTAAAAATGCGCATTAAAGCAGGGTGATCAAAAAATAGTTAATGTTGTTTATATTCTAAACGGAAAACATTCTAACAATGTAAATAAAATGTATATTTTCTGTTTCTTAGGAATTAAATTATAAGAAACATTATATTTATCTAAAAAAATGAGTTTAAATGAAAGTCTGGACATTAAATATGCATGCTAATTGTGTTCTAAGTGTTTTTAGCCTATTGCTAGCACATTTTAGCATGTTAGCTAGGGAATTTTACAGTGGATTCAGGGTAGATTTGATTTAGGAATGTTGATTTTATGTTCATTAAGAATTAAGTTAACAAATACAGCCTATTTAGAGGTAAAGTATATATACTGTAAAAAAAGAAAAATGTTCAAAAAGTTGTTTCAACTTAATATAATTTGTTACCCCGCTGCCTTAAAATTTTTAGTTTAGTCAACTTGAAATTTTAAGTTGCTTAATGTTAATTTAAGTGACAACTGGAATATTTTAGTTGGCTACACTAAAAATGTTAAGTCTGTGGGGTAACAAATTATTTCAAGTTGAAACAACTACTTTTTACAGTGTACAAAACTAAGTTTAAATGAAGTCTGTACATTTAAATGTTTTTGGAAAGGCCTGTAACCACAATGCTAAAGTGTTCTGTGTGGGTTTTAGCATATTGCTAGCACATTTTAGCATGCTGCTAAGGAGTTTTAGGCTGATTGCTTACTGTCGGTATGATATTCTGGTCTATAATTTAATATAGTTATATATGGTATATAATTTATTATTATATGAATAATAAATCATGGCAGTATATGATTTTCCATTACTTTAACACATCAAGTTCATTTAACCAATTTCATTTTCATTATTTAAAGGGACAGTTCACCCAAAAATGAAAATTCTGTCATTAATTACTCATCCTCATGTTGTTCCAAACCCGTTAAGACCTTCGTTCATCTTTGGAACACAAATTAAGATATTTTTGATGAAATCCAAGAACTTTCAGACCCAACGCAACTGACACGTTCAAGGCCAAGAAAGGTAAGGTAAGGTAAGGACACTGTTAAAATAGTCCATGTGACATCAGTGGTTCAAATGTAATTTTAAACTTTAATGACTTAATTCGTCAATTTCTTCTCTTCCGTGTCAGTCTTCGACGTGTGTTCATGAGAGTCACAGAAGAGAAAAATGGTTGAATAAAGTCATTATTTTAGTTTTTGCGCACAAAAAGTATTCTCGTAGCTTTATAACAGTACAGTTGAACCGCTGACGTCACATGGACAATTTTAATGATTTCCTTACTACCTTTCTGGGCCTTGAACGTTAGAAAGCTCTCGGATTTCATCAAAAATATCTTAATTTGTGTTGCAAAGATGAACGAAGGTCTTACGGGTTTGGAACGACATTAGAGTGAGAAATTAATAACAGAGTTGTCATTTTTGGGTGAACTATCCCTTTAAGAAATATGACACTCAACTAGACAGGATTTTAAAACATGAGTCAAAACGACTTGTACAGCTAATTTGATTATACTTCATTACTGAAATGTACAGTTGTATTGACGCATTTTGAAGCTCTTTTTGTCTCACACCGGTGATTTTGATGGAAGCAGCGGCTCGAAGCTAATTATCAAACGCTCACCCCCTAAAGTGAAGCTTTCCCTAGAGTGCCACAGATTGCTGGCATTTATTTTGAATGTCACAGAGTGAGCATGTAGGTGGAAAGACACCGTCAGTATGAACACACGTGGGAGGAGACCGCGATTCTAGCAGTTCCGTTTTGACAATATTAGCTACTTGTTCATCCGCACTTTATTATCACAATACATATCTTATTTCCTCCAGGACCCGACGGCTTCGAGCACGAGAGCTCGTGAATTCCTCCGTGAAGAATTTCAGACATGTTGTTGGAGAATGTTAAACGCTATTGTTGGGCCCCAGAGCTTCAGCGATGACTTCCACTGACAGTCCCGGCTTATTGTTTTCAAGTGCTTGCCAGCCCAGCGAGAGGATACATTTTTAATTCGGTTGTGGGAGTCTGGGCTGCGGCTCGTGTGAATGAGCGTGTTAAATATTTAAGCAGGTGGACGCGCTCTGGAAGCCGGGAGCGGTGGATTGGCTGGTGCCTGTTGTCATGGCTCCCGGACACACTCGCGAGAATGACGGCCCTAACAAGGTAGTCTGACCCCAGATAGCCCGCAGTGCAGGATGGTCATGTCGGCTTTAAGTACAGCGCTGGTCCACTCATGGCTTCTCTTTAATTAAGGCCTCAAAGGGCTTTTTAAACGTGACTGATTGTGGAGAGCTACAGGAGTGCTGGGGGTTGTAAAATGCCATTAATAGCATCATACACATTTAAAACAAAGCAGCAAGGGGTTTGAGAGGGATTTGAGTAAAAGGTCGCAACCTTTTTGGTCTTGTCCAAATACAAGGAATGTCCTCACGCAGGGAGATCTCAGATCCATTTTTCTTTGAAAGAGACTTAAATATTACATAATACACAACAGAGAACAAGTGTTGTGGAGAATGGAATAATACACTACTGTTCAAAAGTTGTTTTATATAAAATAGAAAAACAGAAAAACATATCGCAGTTTCCTCAAAAATTTTAAGCAAATAATTATATGAATGATTTCTGAAGGATCATGTGACACTGAAGACTGGAGTAATGGTGCTGAAAATTTAGCTTTGTAATCACAGGAATAAATTGCATTTTAAAATATATTAAAATAGGAACAGTTGATTGTAATAATAGTTCACAATATTAGTGTTTTAATTTTAATTTAATAAATGCAACTTTATTTATTTATATATGTAAATAAAATCTTGCTGAATTGCACTTCAGACTGGGGACTGACATACAGGGAGTGTGCAGGCAATGTATTTTTAACTATTAATGTTTGTTTATTAATAATTGTTTATGTTCATTATTAATGATCATACTGAATTATTATTTGTTATCATTTAGTTGTTTATTATAATATTATAATAAGATCAGAAAATTACAGAATTTGAATGTTTAACTCTGGGAATCATGAAATTAGAACTGTGAGTTTTTATCTTGCAATTCTGACTTTATTTCTTGCAATTTTAAGTTTATGTCTTGCAATTCTGAGGAAAAAAGTCAGAATTGTGAGTTTGTATCTCGCAATTTTGACTTTAAAACTCGCAACTGAGTTTATATCACACAATTTTGAGAAACAAGTCGGAATTGTGAGTTTATATTTTGCAATTCTGACTTTATAACTCACAATTGCACATTTATATCATGCAATTCTGTGAAAAAAAAAACTGCAAGTTTTTATCTTAAATTCTGACTTTATTTTTTGCAATTTTGAGTTTATGTCTTGCAATTCTGAGAAAAAAGTCATAATTGTGAGTTTTTATCTGAGAATTGCGAGTTTTATCTTGTGATTCTGACTTTATTTCTTGCAATTTTGAGTTTATATCTCGCAATTCTGAGAAAAAAGTCAGAATTGTGAGTTTGTATCTCGCAATTCTGACTTTAAAACTCACAATTTTGAGTTTATTTTGCAATTCTGAGAAAAAAAACGCCATAATTGTGAGTTTTTATCTGAGAATTGCGAGTTTTTATCTTGTGATTCTGACTTTATTTCTTGCAATTTTGAGTTTATATCTTGCAATTCTGAGAAAAAGTCAGAATTGTGAGTTTGTATCTCACAATTCTGACTTTAAAACTCGCAGTTGCGAGTTTATTTTGCAATTCTGAGAAAAAAAGTCATACTTTTGAGTTTATCTGAGAATTGCAAGTGTTTATCTTGTAATTCTGACTTTATTTCTTGCAATTTTGGGTTCATTTCTTGCAAATCTGAGAAATAAGGTTGTAATTGTGAGTTTTTATCTGAGAATTGCGAGTTTTTATCTTGTAATTCTGACTTTATTTCTTGCAATTTTGAGTTTATATCTTGCAATTCTGAGAAAAAAGTCAGAACTGTGAGTTTGTATCTCGCAGTTCTGACTTTATAACTCACAATTGCAAGTTTATATCACGCAATTCTAAGTCATAAAATTCATAATTGTGAGTTTATATTTTGCAATTCTGACTTTAAAACTCGCAATTGAGTTTATATCATGTAATTCTGAGAAAAAAGTCTGAACTGTGAGTTCATATTGCACAATTCTGACTTTATAACTCACAATTGTGAATTTATATCGCAATTCTGAGAGAAAAAAAATCAGAATTTTGAGTTTATATTTCGCAATTCTGACTTTAAAACTCTCAATTGAGTTTATAACATGCAGTTCTGAGAAAAAAAGTCAGAATTGTGAATTTTATCTTGCAATTCTGACTTTATTTCTCACATTTTTGAGTTTATAGCTTGCAATAATTCTGAGAAAAAAAGTCAACATTTTTGTTACTTTTAAAAACATGCCTACATAATTTTTTTTTTAGATTTCAGTTTAAAGATAAATCTCACAATTCTTACTTTTTTTTAAAGAATTGTGAGATATTAACTCACAATTCAGATTTTTTTTTTATTTTAGAATTGCGATATAAACACAATTGTGAGATTATTTTGCAATTCTGACAAAAAAAGTAATAATTGTGAGTTTATATTTCGCAATTCTGACTTTAAAACTCGCAGTTGAGTTTACATCATGCAATTCTAAGAAAAAAGTCAGAATTGTGAGTTTTTGTCTTGCAATTCTGACGTTATTTCTCGCAATTGTGAGTTAATATTTCACAATTCTTTAAAAAAAAGTAAGAATTGCGAGTTTTATCTTTAAACTGAAATAAAAAATTATGTAGGCATGTTTTTAAAACTAACAAAAATGGCAAAACACAACTAAATTACAAGAATTTTAGCTAAAATTAAAAAAATATACAAAAAAGTAAAAAAAAAAAAAAGAAGAAACATCTGCAATAGAATCTATAATAGTATCTAGTATCTGTAATAGTACTTTTCACTCAGACTAAAGGTGCAGTTCACGACTCACTGCTTTTACCGACAACATCAAGGACTCAATAACCTCCCTGATGTACTAGCTAAAGTATACAAGCCTTTTCAGCTCCTCTCATCTCCCACAATGCCTTGCAATATCGTCAGGTGTATGACTAGCACGCATCGGGTTGAAGGCCACGTTACCAATTTCTCTCTTTTTAGACGTATAGAGCTGGCTGGCTTTCTTGTGCTTTCCACTTTCAAGTTTCCTGTGAACTTAACATCAAACAGCTGAAGCCCTGTGCACTGGCTTTGAAGTGCTGGGGAGAGCTGAGCTCTGCCATCCCCTTGTGCTGGCGCTGGTAAAAAGCTGCCATGCTAAAAAAGTCAAAGACCGCAGGGAACGGACAGTGAACTCGAGCCTCTCCGCCCTCTCTGTGCACCGTATGGAGGCTTTGAAACGTATTCCACTCTTGATAATGATGTTTCAGTGCTTCTGTCAGCCACGACTGGAGGTGTGAGCATGTGTCAGGATTTGTTTCGTTTAGCCAGAATCACTCATAACCTATAAAAGAGAGACTATGAATACTCATAAGAGGGTATTAAAATATAAATGCTTGCAGTCAGACTAGAATTTGAACACTCAAAATGTCTTCAAACACTGCAGTGGACAGCATATGGCTTATTTAAAATCATACTTTCAACATATAACAAATAAATAATAAATCTGCTTTCCTGAAACACTGCAAACCTGTGGCTGTAAATTTTGTGTTCTTTGAATTCAGCTAAGAAACTGTTATTTATTGTATTTTCTGTTAATATTTTGAATTCGATTTTTATATATTTTTATATTTTCTGTTTTCATTTTAATTTTAGTTAATGCTTTTGTCATTTTAACTTTTTTAAATGTTTATACTATTAATTTTGATTTATTAAATTTATTTAGTAATTCAACTCAAACAACGAAAATAAGAAATGTTGTCTAACTAAAATAAGTTGTTTATTTAATATTTTACTGTATTTCAGTTACCTTTTTGACAAATTATAATGAAAATGCTGACACAAAATTTCATTGCAACAAATTATTTTTGTGGTTTTTATTTTAGTTTTCGCTAAGCAGTCACACTGTGATTTATCAATTGAAGCAGTGTAAATTCTTTACGAGCTCGGATTTCCAGTCTCCTGCATTCGTGAGTACGAATTGAAGTCAATGGAACAAACCGCTCCTTTTTAACCAGCTGTGACAAAAAGCTAGACTGCTAATCAAACCAAAACGTAGCATGTTTGTATGTTTGAGCTTGTTAATAAAGTTAATTAACCATAAAATTCTTTAAATGCTCATAAATAGGGAACATGTTGGACTAATTTCAGTTTGTAACCCATAGCAATGCGTTGTTTTTGTAGCTTAGCAATGCTTTGTATGTTTGTTAATATGGCCAAAATCGCATACTTTCCATATACTATATAGTAGTCGATAAACAGAGCAGTATGTCCGAATTCACAGTTATTGTAAAACAATAAGCAAAAAGTTTCTGAATTACTTACTACTTCCAACTAGGTTCTGTAGAACACATCCAATGGATGATTTACTATCCCATGAGGCCTTTGGAGAGGATTTGTGAATGGCATTGAGGTGGCGTAAATGGCACTGTTGGCCAAATGACAATGAAAACATTACGACGTTAGTGCGAATTACATTCATATTATATAAAACTAACTTTTTTTTATCAGTTGCGAAGTAATGAGTTGTTTAAACGTTAGTATATTTTGCGATTTGATTGTTTGTTTTGCTAAACGATGTATGCTAGTATTCTGAAAGTATGTAGCGCAGCTAAGTTTTATTTGCTTACAAGAAAACTAACTGCGTATGTTTCTTTCAGCGTTAATTTATATATTTTCTTAAAAAACGTTTTTATGAAGGCGCGGGCCGAGGTTGATGACGTCATTGTTTGGGGGGTAAGTTGCAGACGTGACAGGCGAGCACGAAGCGGGCGCTAGGACCCGGGAATGCCGAAGTGTTTTAATCTCCTCATCCATTACATTCCCCTCATTTATTCAGTAGATCCAGTGAGCGCAGCACAGCACAGCACAATAACTCACATACAGTTTCAATTCCAACCATATTCACAGCACGGGAACAAAATGGTGAGGAGCGAGAGGCAACGAAGAGAGGTGAAGGCCGAAGACTTATTTCTGGAGTCCGAAACATCTTTGGATCAGCAAGATTTTGAGATGTCTACTTGTCCTTTCAATGACGTCTTCAACTCCACAGACTCTTCCATGATAAACACTTTCCTGAAAAATGTACAAGTTTTATTGGAGGCTGCGCGTTACATTGAGAGCGCCGAGAGGAAGGATGGAAGTAAGTGAAATTATAGTGCACTTGTGAGTGATTTCGACTCATTTGCGTAATGCAGGCAAACTGTTTCATTGTCAATAGACTCAGACAACAAAGGATTGAGTTCAACGAACAATCAGCCAAGTAGACGAGGAACATGTGCAATGTGCCCCGATATGCGATGCACAGCCACAATGCTTTTAAAGGATCAAGTTTCCAAATGTAAAAGGAGACCTTTTTATATTTTAACATTTTTATAATACACACAATGCAGAGACTTAATTGTCCCAGGGCTATTTTTAACTGCACAAAGTCATACAACGCCAAATCTATATTTCATTTCACGTGTCAGAGACACAAAAACAGGTGAATAATTCCCTCTGCAGCGCACTTAATGTCCCAAATCGCAGGCTGGCTGTCCCAAGCTGGCATGTACTGTCATATGGGGCTGTTCAGAGTCTGGCATTGTTCGCCAGAGAGACATGCCAGGCTGTTTGCCATCTCTTTCTCTCGAGGAACATAAACAAGTATATAAATAAATAAATAAACAACGTTTGCTGGCACAGTACACACGCTGACGTCACCTTTTACTGTGGTAGACTGTAATTTGCACCTATTACGCATCTAATATAACAGTGTATGTATGATAAACGTTTATCCTATAAATAAAGGCATTTGATCATGAAGTTGTTTTTGTTTGAGCATTAAATTGTGCTTTGTCCAGATACGAAATTGTAGGAAACATCTATTTGGCATCCAATTGTTCATGTTAATGTATAAGGCTGGTTGTGTCTATTCATAAACTAATATAAAGACAGGTTAGTATGAAGCACTTCAGACACATTAGATTTTTATCACGTTTTCGCCATTCGCTCTCATTCCATTTGTTTTCATTATTATTCATCGCGATTTAAAGCAAACCCGAGTCACACCAGATAAATCAGAAATTTTATATGCAGACTGCATATATCTACTTCAAAAGAGTTCTCCAATTTGCCTTCCTGTTTCCTAGGGGGTGTGTTCACATGACATCCACATGGCGCACTTTGCACTGCTCTGATTGGCCAGAGCGTGTTGCGTTGGCGGACGCTTACTAGGGCCTCTAACCAATCACAGCGCTGCGGGGCTGTGATGTCATATGTTGCTGGGCCTGGCTTAAACGGCACTGGAAGTGAGGGATTGTGGGAGTTGAAGTGCGCAGTATCAAAAGGGGAAAAGAGCATTAAAACGTATTTTTATCGTTAACTAGTAACACATGTAAAGCAAGTTTTACAAAACAAATTTCCGCTTGTTTACATGACTACTTATCAAATTGGATTTTACAAAAATAGATACATGATTCGAGTTGAAATTGTTATTAGCTTGGAGTGCACAGTTTTGTAGGAAAACTGGATTTTATAACGGCTGTTTTTCATTTTTTATGATTGTTTTGGTCTATATATTGTTAGGTACATTTATCTTATTTGAGTATAAATGTATGAAATATGAAATAATCGCTAATAAACTAATATTAAAGATGGATTTAACCATCGAAGCAAGGTTGTTTTTTTTTTTTACTATGTAATAGCATAATCATAAATCAGCTTGCCCGTATCGAGTTAAAGGGCCATTTGGTTGAAGGACTACATTTCCCATAATTCCCCGCGCTGAGGTCTCTATCCTCTCAGCTGTTAAAACAGTAGGTAAACAAACTGGGGGAGGAGAAAAGAGCGCAAGCACCAGGGACTTCGCAGGCAGGGCTCTCGGGGACTCTTTTGTACCTGTTTTTATTCATTTTGTACACTTTGTATTCGACTGTTTTCCTAAAGCACTTTTACTACTTTGATATTCAGGCATCGGATGTTTTATTTGTGCTTCGTTTCCTGTAACCAGCTTGGTAACAGAGTAGTTAATACCTCGAGTCGACGGTTTGGCAAATAGAAACAAAAAACACAAAACAAGTGAATCGTCGGAGGATATTCAATGCTGCGTTTTGCTACGCGACAGCTGTCATCGTGATCACATATCAGAAAAAAAACAAAACAAAAAAACAACACAGTCTAGATTTATTCAGACGATGACTGCTGTGCTGAATATCCAGAGGTTACTGGAAGCAGCCGAATATATAGAAAGAAGAGAAAGAGGTACATTGATATTTATAACATGTAAACTGTCCTGTCAGTCAGATTAACGTGTGGATTGACTGTGTTTTGAAGCGCATGAGGTGTTTAAAGGGACTTGGTCCGTTTCTGCTGTGTGATCAGAGATGTGACACGTTTCTGCGGTGTCTTTTTCAGAGAGTGAACACGGATATGCCTCGACCTTTCCGTCTATTCAGCACTCCAGCTACCAGAGACAAAGGAAATTCCGAAATAAAAAGTGCAGCAACAACCACAACAGGTAAGCACATGATCTGACTCTACTTCCACGACAGGGGAAAAACTCCTGGAGAAAAGCCAGAGAGAGACGTGTGCATTGATCACACTGCCATGACATCTGTCAGGACTCGTCGCTGCTTAATAGTGGATTGAATCATTGCTACTGTATTTTCTAGCTCATTTTGCAGTCGCCTAGAACTTTTTTTTGTTATTTAAAAACAGTGTAAACTTTTAAATGCTTTATGTAAATATAGCAAGGTATATGTCAAGGTATATGAAATTGGCATTTTAGCGTCTAAAAGAAGGCGTATTATTATTTTTTTGTTGTTGTTTGACTTGTTTTGGGGGAGGGGAGCTCTCATCAGCTGATTGTCAAACTGGACTGCTGCAGCGTTGAGGTTAGGGACCGTGCGAAAACTCACGTCCTGTTTTCGCCTTTGGGCGCCGTTGGGTTTCGTTTCGTATGAACCGAAAGTCTGCACAGTGTCGATATCCTCGGTTTATTTTGACGCGTTTGCGGTTAATGTCTGCTAAACAGTTCGTGGAAAACAAAAAACAAACTAGTTTGCACTTTTGGTTCTCACGAGAGGAGTGCTTTAATTTTGCCCCAGACCCTTGAACTCACGGCTCTTATTTACAGCAACTGTTGTTTTCAGGCTGCCAAGGTGAACAGCCTGAGGCGTCTTTATTAAATTGATTTTCCACGTTATTCTTCTTCTAAAACATGTTTTGGAAAGTTATCGCCGGTCTTTTTCCGCTAAATGTCGATTTGATAAAGGAAACAAACCGAAAAAACAATAACAGGCGTTTTAAGCGTCTATTAAAAGGTTATTTGTTGAATGGCGTGCGTGGCTATGATGCCAAAATGTTATGTCGGTAGACAAAAAATTCATTCAAGTAGGCAGCTTACTAGGTTTTGTGATGCCAAGAATGGCCAACTGGGTAGACAGTTAAGTACTCTTGTGAAAATTAACCATTGGTTTAATAAATAAAGCCAAAAGCTATAGTAATACACAAATTAGTCATGGGTTTGGTACACTAATCATAGATTAAACATGGTATTTGTAGTAAACCTATGGTTATACATATGTAATCAATCACTATAATAATACCATGGTTAATTTTCGTAAGGCTAGGTTTATTTATGTTTAACATACCATCTAGGTAGGTAACTCATTGTTTTATGATGCCTAAAATGTTGTCAGTGTAGGTAGTTATCAAGATTTTGAGATTCCCAAAATTTCTGTCACTGTAGGGAATTTCCCAGGTTTTATGTTTGCCAAAAAATGCAGTCTAGCTGCAATTTTGAATAGACCAAAAATGGCATCTGTCTGTAGGTTTCGAGTTGAGCAAAAATGAAATCTAGCTACAGGTTTTACATTGACCAAAAATGGCATCTACAGCTTTTGATTTGACCATAAATGCTGTCTAGCCACAGATTTGAGTTGACCAAAAATGGCACCTATGTTAGGTTTCGAGTTGACAAAAAAGTTATCTAGCTACAGAATTTGAGTTTGCCAAAAATGCAATCAAGCTAAAAAAGTTTACATATACCTTTCAGAATCTGCAAAATGTTCATTATTTGACCAAAATAAGAGGGATCATACAAAATGCATGTTATTTTTTTTATGTAGTACTGACCGGAATAACATATTTCACATAAAAGACGTTTACATGTAGTCCATGAGAAAATAATGTTGAATTGATAAAAATGACCCTGTTCAAAAGTTTACATGATTCTTAATACTGTGTTGTTGTTTTTTTTTTTTTTTTGAAAAAAAAAAAAAGTGATAGCTGTTCATGAGTCCCTTGTTTGTCCTGAACAGTTAAACTGCTGTTGTTCTTAAGAAAAATCCTTCAGGTCCAACAAATTCTTTGGTTTTCAGCATTTTTGTGCATTTGAACCCTTAAACAATGACTGTATGATTTTGAGATCCATCTTTTGACACTGAGGACAAATGAGGGAATCATGCAGCTATTACAGAAAGTTCAAACGCTTACTGATGCTTCAGATAAAAAAAAAAAAAAAAAAAATGCATTAAGAGCCAGGGGTGTAAACCCTGTACCCTGTTTTGGTTAAATAATTAACATTTTGCAGATTCTGTAAGGCGTATGTGAACTTTTGACCTCAACTGTATCTACAGGTTTTGAATTGACCAAAAATCTCGAGTTGTCAAAAAATGTTATCCAACTACAGAATTTGAGTTTATCAAAAATGCAGTCTAGCTACAGGTTTTACGTTGACCAAAAATGGCATCTGTCTGTAGGTTTCGAGTTGATAAAAAAATTACTTCTAGTTATAGAATTTGAGTTTATCAAAAATGCAGTCAGCTACAGGTTTTGCATGGTCCAAACATGCCATTTTTAGGTGCCTTTTTTTTTCCAGACAGTGTGCGTGTGAGGATGTTTAGTGTTGTGTGAGTTCCGTCTGTTTTGTTTCACTGCATTTCTAAGTAACAGACATCTTGATGACTGATCTCAGGTCTGTGTTACTGTACACAAAGCGAGCACTGATGGAGGGAATGTAAAGGAAACACTATCTGATCATCTGGCATGCCTGTGTGTGTCTCCTGAGGAGAGAGTTCATTCAGGCTGCTTTAGTTAAAACGGAGATGGTGGAAAGATTGTGAGGGGAAAAAATACTTTTCCATATATGTTTAAAGAACTGTGTGGGGGATCCTCGTGGTTTGTTCCATATGCATTGGGCAACCCACATTTTTGAGCATTAAAATATATTTTCACACTTAATTACAGAATATGCCAGCGTAACAAAAACGTACTTGCAGTTTTGCTGTTATGTTTACATACATTTTTTAACCCTAAAACACACTACGGTGTAGTGTGTAAAACCTGTCCCACTTGTATAGAGTTTTCCTAGCGTGCATGTCTCTCGCTACACATCCTGTCACACAAAACTGTGAAAACAGTCGTACTGTTTTTTTTTTTTTTTTTCACCTGCTCCATTCCTCCTCCCCCCCTGAGCTTGCAAGCATCCTCCCGTGCAAAAGCGGCAATACCATAAGGTCAGCTACAGGATGCCTGAAAACATGATCTCGGTATTAACAGTTGCCAATAAAAGGAAGTGGTCACATGACCCACAGAGATGTAGGCCTTCGCCGCAGCCACGTCTTGCTGCCCCTGCAACGGCAATGCCATGCACCGGTTCGGCCGTCCATTTAGAGCTTTGGAAAAGCTTTCAGCATGTTGCCACACAAAGAGCCTCTTAGGGGGACGGCTGATTCACTTTACATTATTAACATAACACTGACTCGTGCTCTCAGAGAGGGCGAGAGAGAGGGAGAGCGTCCACTGGCACTCACTCATTGTACGAAGAGGAGAGCTCTCTCACGTGCTCATAGGCTGGTCATTGTGCCCGCTTTCTCTGCTCCGCACACTTCATTTCTGTCTTTTCGCTGCAAACAAAGACTTGCAGTGACATGTGGGTCATTTAGAGGAGCCTTTATAATTCCCTCTGGAGCCACTGGATTGGTTGTGGCTGGTTCAGCCCACCAATAAAGATTAATTAGTAAATCCATTGGAACCTCCAATGACGCATAACCATGTTCTTTATGAGCGGCCAGGCTTTTTTTCACGTACATGTGCTCTGATCTCACGATGAGAGCTGACGTTTAATTCAGGAGATAAGTGCTTGAGAAATTAGCTTATGCTTATGATGAGGGTTATGATGAAAATCTTGCACTTAATACAACACAGACTCACAAACAAGTTGATGTTTGCTTATTCAGGCTTCTGTTTTGTTTTATAGGTCTACACACAATGAGCTGGAGAAAAACCGGTAAGTACGACTTAAGTTATTTTTTTACCCTAATACTGAGAATGATAGTGTTGCCTTAACTTTATGAGCACCACGACTTGAAAATGCAGGCTAATTGTCATGATTACACTAAAAATTTGTGTATTTGTGTCCCAATGTGTGAGACTAGGGCTTTAGTTTCTTGTTTAGTACGTTCTAGTTAAAAAACAGTGATGTATTGCAGTCTTTTACTCACAATTAAAATTGGAAGTTGGAGCTTTGTGGTTAGGTTGCTGTATTTCCTGCATGTTTTTTTTTGTAGAGCGTAGGCATGTAAGTGTCAGTGAGGGGATAGTGTACATTTGTCACTGCAGAAAAGGCTTGCAGTCAACAACACTATCAGACAAGTTATGCAAGGGTTGATTGCTTCATGAGGAATAATATTTTTTCCTTCACCTCAAGTATTGATGCTACTTTTTAAAATTCATAATGTGAAAAAATGAAAATGGCATTACATCAGGCCAACAGTAAGTTTTAAACACGGAGGAATTGTCCTACAGTTGTCCTCAGCTTGTCCCTGCAGCAACAGGTAACTAAAAGTGAAAGTAAGAGGTGACCCAATTCTGCTAATCTAAGGGCATTCCCTCTCACCCGCCCCTTGGTCCTGCACAGCTACTGCAGCCTCGGTTTCAGATTGCCACCCAGAGTGCAGGGAGACAACAGAAACCAGAGATACACTCATATGTCCCTTCTTTCACAATGTCATTTGCATAATAGGAAGTTCACATAAGGGAAACCAGTTATTACTGTAGGTGTACATTATTAGGTGAAGGCAAGTGTAATTTCTTTGAAATGTCCCAAACACATGGGTGGTGTTTTTCTTTGAAATCACCACCCATGTGTGGAGTTAAAGTAATGCGTGTGTGTTTAACGTGATGGACTGTATGTTCTGGTCTCACGAGTGCTTATCTGATAGGCATTAGACACCGACAGTGCGGGGCCTGCTGTTTAGGCTCTGTGCACGCAAATACTGGAGGCTCCACTTCAAAGACTGAAAATAACTCTCGTCTAGACTAACAGGAACTCCTTTGTGACCCTCTATATGAAGACCTGGAGTTCTATTAACTTTTCTTAAGCACAGCTTAGTCATGGAGTGTTACGTCTAATTGCTTGCCAGTCATTTTGGATGGGACATGAGTGAGACAGGAAGCTTGTCAAAAGTTGGACAAAGACTTTGCTGCACAGTTTTACTTGAATAGTTTTAAATGCACCATATGTATGTGTGCATAGACTCATCTCCTCCCAGACCGGCTGGGTTCCTCAGATAATGTCTACACATATGAAGGGTTGTCAGTGCGCTGGCATGGGGTTGTATGGGTTTGGTGCAGATAAAGAGGACAGGGCTTGTCGGACAGCCTTTACTGTCAGCACAAATAAATATTACACAACACATGACGAAGGTACAGTCAACAGCCACACCCAACACCAAACCATATTACCCCAGACTCCACATGACTTTGAGAGTTCTCAAAGATAGGACACCTATAATTTTAAGTTTTGCACCTGAAATCCCTTCCTGATCAAAGTTGTAATGCATCCCTTCCAACTCTCTGCTGTGATAAACCAAAATACTTGAGCCTAGAGTGGTTCAACTGCAAGCAGAAGAAGACAGTTTCCTGCTTGCCAAAGCATTACTGCAGTCCCAGGTGGCAAGCAGTGACCATTTTTTGTCAGGCATCACATGCAGTTTCTGTCTGATGAAGATGTAAGATAGCTCACAGTGCTTTTGCATGTGAGAAAGGAAGAGGAAGGAGATGAAAGCCTTGTGACCACATTCCGGCCTCTTGCAAGCTACCACACGTATACAGATAACACACATGTGTTCATGCAAGCATGCCGCCGTTTGATCTTATGATGCCTTTGTACATATGTGGTGAGCCTCAATTTCCTAAGCTTGGGTTTGGTTTCAGAGTTCGGATGTCAAATGTGTTATGAGCTAAGGAAGATGCCAAATTGAGATGAAATCACTGATTTCATTTCCAATTATGGGTATGTGTTTGGTAATTATCTGGTGTGTGAAAGCGAGGGTGTTTGGTTGTGTGTTAAGCACGTTGTCGTGGATGTGTGGGCCGTGGAGTGTTTGACAGTCAGAATGCAAAGGCTCAGGAATAAAGCTGCCAAGCTGGCTTACTGAAAATAGATCAACGGTCCTAAGAAAAGATCTTTTCAGAACGTAGAGGCGCTTGGGTTGATTGGCTACAACACACTTCCACCCACAAAGAGAATCATTTGAAATAAAGTGCGTTTAGAAGATACAACGTCATCCATAGCCAGAGTGTTCCCCTCAAGAACTCGCTGCCGATGACCTTACATGTTGTCCTCCCAGTTGTCTACAGGAGTACAGAGGAAGCTGGAGTCAGAACATTCTGCTTCCCCCTGGGAATTCCGGAAACCTCTGGAAGGGAAACCAGAATTGGCTGTTCTCTCTGACATGATGCCTTGTAAGCTTTTCTTGGCCAGCTAAAGCAGCTTAGGAAGCGTGATCTTTGGTCAAGTAAGCAATGCCGACTCGCACACGTGCCAGGGCATGTTCGCAATGCACGCGTAGTTGCACACTCATGCTATGGAAGGTTGACAATGCTCTGGGTGTTTTGGGTGAGTCAGGAAGGACACACGCCCCTGTGGCAGTCTTTGGGTTATGTCGGAAGAGTATAGCAGAGGACATTTGAGATTCAGAGGCCGCTGGTGCTCTGCCTTGCCCCACATTTACAGTGTTCTGTAAAGGAACACCGTGCTTCATCTCGCTTCAAATGCAACACGCATGGTTACTGCTGGATAAGATTACAGAAACAACATAAACAGACCCACGTCCTTGATGGCATTGTAAACCTTACTATACATCCACACCCAACATTTTTAGACACCTCCTTAATACTACAACGAAATTCTTGAATTCTAGGAAGCAGGTAACGTTCCTGATTGACATAGTCAGTTGAATGTCACCAGCAACACCCTTAAAACCTGATGTTGAAGTTTGTAAGGTTTGTATCTACATTGTGTCAAAGTATGACCGTTTGCAGGCCTGGCAACCAGACATTCAAGATTGGCAGGACCAAAGACCAATTAAAAAAAACCATTGTTGGTCAACCACTGATCGAAACCTTGGGGTGACATGTCCTCCTCAATGTTTCTGGTGATTATGGCATTGGCCTACCACCGAGTGCCATCTATTTACGTATGCTTGGCTTAGGGCAGGGGTGCCCAAACTCGATCCTGGAGGGCTGGGTGTCCAGTAGAGCTTGGATGCAACTTGCCTCAACACACCTGCCAGGAAATTTCTAGTATGCTCAGTAAGAGCTTGATTAGCTGCTTTAGGTGTGTCTAATTGGGGTTGAAGCTAAACTCTGCAGGACACCAGCCCTTCAGGATTGAGTATGGGCACCCCTGGCCTAAGATATCATCATGGCAAGTGAAATAACACCCAGCCATCCAATCAGCGGAGCCCCTGAAGGTCATCCAATCATAACCAACCATATTGATCTTGCTTTGTGTGTCATGGCCAAAACATTGGGGTGACATGTCCTCCCCAATGATTGTGGTGGTTACTGCCCTGAGGCCTACCACAGAGTGTCATATATTAAGTCAGCCTGGCCTAGGGAATCGTCATTGCAAGCGGGAGAAAGCTATACTATCTGGCCATCCAATTGGCGGAGCCCCCGAAGGTTGACCAGTCTTAACCAACCACATTGATCTGCACCCATAGTCCTATGCTTTGTGTGTCATGGCCTTTGATCTGATTAACGAAGAGTCCTATGGCTGTTTGCCCTTCCACCACTGCTGTGTGTGTATAATTTGTGTTCGGATTAGGCATCCTTCCGGGGAAGTAAAGTGGATTGTGTGGATTTTCTGAGAGAGTGTGGAGTGATCCAAACATCTGGTGACGTTTGTGTTTTCTGATTTCGTCCCGTTTGTTTTTGGGATCACCTCACGTTTATTAGATTATCCAGTGTCCACAACCTTCTGGCCAATTGAAACCCACGTAATAGTGAGCGGTACAATAGAGAATCTGTGTTTTCCATGCACACAGCCATCTGCAGGAGCTTTAGGGATGGGGGCAGCAATCACATGACCACACACACAAACTCTGTGGGCATGTGAGTGGGGTCTGCTGGTCGGGGCTGTGCGGAGCAGATTACAGCTCAGCACGTGTGAACTAATCCATGTGTTACTGATGGGCCAGAGTGGGCCTTGCTCCACCACAGCTGTTACTTTCTGAATTCGTACATGCTCGTTTATTTCTCTATGGACTGTAGCCATTGCTCTGCAAGTAATGCGTGTTTATGTACGTGTTTAACCAGGCGTGCAGCAAGGGTATATCCTCAGCCCAATGTAGGTCTCATTCTGTCCCCCCCTGCTAGGGATTGGTCTCAATGTTCGACTAGAGTTGTACAACAACTGACTAGACGATTGGAAGTGAGACTAGTTCATCCACATTTTTCCAATTGTTTGATATTTTTTTGAGCATCCTACCATGAGAATTGCATTCAAGATGTGGATTAAGTTAAAAGTAGTCCAAGTAGCCCATTCCGTTATTTTAGCTCTGTTGATGTTGAACGAGACTAGTCAGTCGACTAGCTATGCAGGCAACCCACCTACTAGTCGATTTTGAAAATGTGTATTTTTGCACATCCACCCCCCTTCATGTGTCATACAATAAGCTGTCATTGGTTCACCCTGTGCATGGCTCAAAGGCTTCTTTGTTTGCAAGCATGTTTACATAGAGTGCCGTCATAGTGTCTGTCTGTACTGGTATCTTTCTCTTCCTCCTACCTCTTTATTCATCTCTCTTTCATTCTCTATATCCTGACTACCCCCACCTTCTAACTTTACATCTGCAACCATCTCTCCCTCCTTCTCCCTCCCTCGTTCTCTGCCCACATTTGAAGGTTGCTTTTATTCCCAGCATGAGTGCATGTTGCTTTTAGGTTGGTACATCTCTTTAATGTCATTCGTCCACTTTTTGGACAGATAACATGAGAACGGAGGACTAGCACCAATAATGGCCTCCCATCTGTGTGTGTTTACGTGGTGGGGGAGGATGCCGCTCTTGTTTAATCTGAGAGCTGTTCGAGAGCTCGGGACTGTTGGTGATTTGATGGGGACACGTCGCCACGCTCACCCATTGTGACATCATGAAGCACGTGGCCAAACCTTTAAATAAAACAAGGCTTAAACAAGCTGGTAACCCAGATGAAGATGTCAGTCCTGCTTTATTGATGAGATCCGAACTAGAGCTTGAGAACCCAGAGCCTGTTCTCGCTCCGTAATCTGTGCAGTGGTATGCAATAACCCTGCCATGTGACGCGATGCTTCAAAGGCATCATGTGAGGCAATGGAGAAAAACATAGTACGGGAGAATCCGTAGGAAAAAACTCTGACGTTTCTGGTGTGCGTGCATTGTTGTACAGTGACTCCATGCCATCATATGGGTCCAGGTTCCATCTATATTAAATGCACATGCTGCTATAAATAGGTACTTGCTTCAGAGAGGATGCAGTTTGTGTTGTCAAGTAAATAGCTATGCCAGTAAGTAATCTGCACACCTTTTGCATGTTGATTTTTGGAGAAAATGTGTTGAATATTTATTTATTTTTTTTTTTTAAAGATATATTTATTGGCTTTTTATTTTTGGACAAGACAGTATAGAGTGGACAGGAAAGCAAAAGGGGAGTGGGATCGGCAAAGAGGCACGAGACGGGATTCGAACTCGGGTCACCACAAGCATTGTTGCGCTGTATGTCGGCGCACTAACCCATAACCTGTCTGTCTGTCTGTCT
>JAHKKF010517740.1:0-20871 GCA_019740295.1 Labeo calbasu | reverse complement strand
AGTTGCAGTCAGTTTACCTTACAGAAACAGTGTTTGGAAGCCCATTTCTTTCGTAAAAGAAAATACATCATAATTATGACATAAAAACACAAAATTTTAAGGTATGAAGTCATATTTATGGGATGGAAAGTCAAAATTATGATAAAGATAAAATTTTGCAATCCTAAGTAATTTGTGATAAGTCAAATTTTTGACACTAAATGGAAATTACATTATACAAAGTCATGTTTATGAGATTAGTAAAAAGTAAAATTATGTCATAAAAAGTCAAAATTATGAGATGCTAAGTCATATTTATGACATGAAAAGTCAAAATTATGACAAAAACAACAATTATGCAATACTAAGTAATTTATAAGTCAAAATTTTGACAAGAATTATGTCATAAAAAGTCAAAATTATGAGATACTAAGTCATGTTTATGACATAAAAAGTCAACGTTTTGAGATACTTGTCATATAAGAGATGAAAAGTCAAAATTATGACAAAGACTAAATTCTGCAATACTAAGTCATTTACGGTAAGTCAAAAATTTGACAAAAAGTTGAAATTACAAGATATCAAGTCACGTTTATGGGATAAAGAGTAAGACATAAAAGTAAGACATTTTTCTGACATAAAAAGTCAAAATTATGAGATGCTAAGTCATATTTAAGAGGTTAACAGTCAAAATTATGACAAAGACAAACTTATGCAATACTAAGTCATTTATAAGTCACAATTTTGACAAGAATTATGACATAAAACGTCAAAATTATGAGATACTAGTCATATACAAGAGATGAAAAGTCAAAATTATGACAAAGACAAAATTCTGCAATACTGAGTCATTTACGGTAAGTCAAAAAAAATTGACAAAAAGTTGAAATTACTAGATATTAAGTCATGTTTATTCGATAAAGAGCAAGATTCTGACATAAAAAGTCAAAATTATGCGATGCTAAGTCATATTTAATAGGTGAACAGTCAAAATTATGACATAAACAAAAGTTATGCAATACTAAGTCGTTTATAAGTCAAAATTTTGACGAATTATGACATAATAAGTCAAAATTATGAGATAACTAAGTAATATTTATGAGATGAAAAGTCAAAATTTTGACAAAACAATTATGCAATACTAAGTCATTTATGACAAGTCAACATTTCTGACAAAAAGTTGAAATTATGAGATATTAAGTCATGTTAATGAGATGAAAAGCAAATATTATGACAAAGACAAAATTATGCAATACTAAGTAATTTTTTATGTCAAAATTTTGACAAAAAGTTGAGAAAACAAGTAAGAATTCTGGCTTAAAAAGTCAAAATTCTGAGATACTAAATCACATTTAAGAGATGAAAAGTCCAAATTATAATAGACAAATGTATGCAATACTAAGTAATTCATGATAAGTCAAAGTTTTGTCAAAAAGTTGAAATTATGAGATATTAGGTAATGCTTATGAGCTGAAAAATTATGCGACATTGGTCACATTTAAGAGATGATAAGTCAACTTGATGACAAAAAAAAAATTCTGCAATACTAAGTCATTTATGATGTAAAAATTTTGACATAAAGTTCAAATGACATGATATGAAGTCATGTTTATGAGATAAAAAGTACAAATTATATCATAAAATGTCAAAATTGAGACACAAAGTCATATATAAGAGATTAAAAGTAAAAATGATAACAAAAATAAAACATTGGTGAAGTTGAAAGAAATTTTAATTATTATATACTAAGTCATAACTATGACAAAAAGTCAAAACTGTCAAAATGGTTGATTCTAAAAAAATGTCATATTTATGAAATTATGATATAATTATGAAAATTGAAAAGTATGATATAAGTAATAGTTATGACATTAAAACTTGAAATATAGGACACCAAAATAAAATTACGAGCTAAGCTAATTAAGGCACAAAAAGTTATGTTATAATTACATATTTTATGTCTACATATTTTAGGTCTACTAAAACTAAACCACTAAAGTGTAAAAAACAAGGATATTCATATAGGTGAAGTGAAGAGTGCTGTACAATGCTTTCACAATGTGACAAAAAACAGCAATGTAGTGTTTTGTCACACTGCAAAAAGCTAGTTACCAGATTTTAAAAAACCTGAGAGATGCTCTTAATTACTTTTCAACACTGGCTATGCTTGAAGTCCATTAAAATAAACAGAACCGAGTGTCAGTTGGCAAAGCTGGCAACATGCAGGTCATTTCAGGTGTGCATGTGTCTGCCAAACAGCTGTCAGATAAATGGCAGCTCTCCTCAGATATAACAGTCCTCTTTGAGTGAGGCTAATATACTATGAAATACCAACAATCATTCCAACCCCAAACATACTAACAATTCAAAACCCACTAATACTAGCAATTGCTATATTGTTACCTATTTATAGCTGGAAGACCAAATAAAAAAAATTAATCACCAAAGACATTTGTAAACAGTCTTACTCAAGGCAGTCTACACAAAAGCAACAACATGAACTGCGATTAACCTCACAGTTGCACCTTAAGAGCCTGCAGAACCTTAAAGGCACGGGATTTTCCATGAATGGAAGTGGGAATGACAAAAGCAAAGCCTGATTAAATGACCGGCAGTTTACACAATGAGAGAAATGTGCTTTGTGGCTTTTGAAAGAAAAGCCATAGAAATGGGGCCAACTCGATCAATACTGTACGTTCAGGGCACAGTGAAATATTACACGACTGTCATTCATTAAATATTAACTCATTAACTCGTTATTTGTACATTAACATATATAAATAATGAACACTTAAAAAATGTATGTACAGTATTTTAAACCAGTAAAGTAGTTAAAAGTAGTAAAGCAGTTAATGCTTAAATATTGTTGAAAAATCTGGTCTCAAGTGCAACTTACTGACTCATTGATCCAGTTTCAGTAGTTAACAGATCACTAGTGGAGAAAGATATCAGTTAGTAATGACATCAGTTTTGGCCTGTTTCTCACTCAAGCACAGTCTTCAGCACTTCTGCTTTTGTGTTTTATGCAAGCATTTTTATTTTTGAAGAGAGACACACTTCCAAAGTAGGAAGCACAAAGCCAGATGAGAGACAGGGGAAGTAACTGAAGTTTGTGAACGCTTTATGCATAGATAAATACTGCCTACTGTCTTCACTTCTGAAAGGATTAAAGTAGTATTTGTGGGAGAGCATGCAAATACAACAAAAACCTCTTGAAGAAGGGACAAAATTACTTCAGCTTTTAGAGGAGCTGGTTTGACCCTCGTAAACTGAAGCAACGGCATATTTAGAGACAAGGAGGTGAGGAAGACAATAAACCCAGGACATTGTGCTTAACACCCTGTCACCGCCCTGCCTAAAATATGACCTCTAATCTACGGGAAGACATTTGGAAGAGGGTCATCTGGATATTGTCAGCCAGGCCCAAGGGTAAAATGGGAAACATCAACACCCTAAACGAAAACAGGGATGGTCTCGTCAGAGAAACCCAATCAAAATATTGTTTCGTGAAACTCATTGTAGAACTGCTTCAATTAGCTTTATTACTTACAACTACTGGAGCTGGTTGGAAAACAGCTTACTGTCCTGAAATTAACCTGGCTTAAGGACCATCAAAAATGGCACCAACCCCAGTTAGTGAAAGCTGAATTACAGTGGCTTAAAGGCTTACGCCCATTACTCAGTAGATGTCAGTACACTGACACTTATACACCTCACAGGCTTGTTGAGACATCATGGAATAAAGGTCAAGGGAGCATAATTTACTTAAAACCAACCTATTAGTGACAGTCCAATAACACTAATTGTTTTCTAAAATCTTCTCAACTACACCAACGTTTGTTAAGCAAGTCAAATCAATGATAATCATGCAAGTATAAAATCTCCAACTAAACAACTGAAATCTCAAAGACTGTATTGTAAGCTGTTTCAAAACAGGCAAAATAATTTTCAGGGTGGCTTAGTTATCGCACATTTAAGTGAAAAAATAAGGACAGTCAAAAAAGACTAGTCAATGCCTTTATACATGCTATACACACACATACTGATAGATAGATAGATAGATAGATAGATAGTTAGATGATAGATAGATTTAGATTTTATTTAGATTTATTTTGTAATTTATTTAGTGCTTTATACAATGCAGACAGTTTTAAAACACCTTCAGAGTAATAAACAGGACAATAACAGTGTTAATGTTGCAAAATGTATTAATCATCATGACGTACTACAAAATTATACTGTTATTCAGGGAAAGGCATTAAGATGGTTTAGATTCTAGCTGTCTAACTATTACCATTTTGTGTATTTAAATGGGGAATTATCTATTATATTAGTTAATGTCAGTGAAGTATGGCGTGCCGCAAGGATCTGTTTAGATTCTCTGCTGTTAACAGAATGTGTTAAGGATATAAAAGATTGGATGACCAGTAATTTTCTTCTATTAAATTCATATAAGACAGATACATTACTTATTGGACCTTAAATTTTGTCTAGTTAAACCAAAAATAATCTAAGTTAATGCTACGGAGTGCCACAAGGACCTGTTTCAGGGCCTCTGCAGTTCTCCATTTAACAGAACGTGTTAAGGATAAAAAAAGATTGGATGACCAGTCATTTTCTTCTATTAAACCAATGTAAGACATAGATATTACTTATTGGACCTACAATTTGGTTTATTTAAATTGAAAATTATTACAATTAATGCCAGTAAAGTATGGAGTGCCACAAGGATCTGTTTTAGGGCCTCTGCTGTTCTCTATTTAACAGACTGTGTTAAAGATAGAAAAAATTGGATGATCAGTCATTTTCTTCTATTAAATTCATATAAGACAGCTATGTTACTTATTGGACCTTAAATTTTGTCTATTTAAACCAAAAATAATCTAAGTTAATGCTATGGAGTGCCACAAGGATCTGTTTTAGGGCCTCTGCTCTTCTCTATTTAACAGAATGTGTTAAGGACATAAAAGATTGGATGGCCAGTCATTTTCTTCTATTAAATTTTACATGAGACAGAGATATACTTAGATACTTAGAGATACTTATTGAACCTAAAAATTAGTTTGTTTAAACTGAGAATTATTTAGGATAATGCTAGTAAAGTGTGGAGTGCCACAAGGATCTGTTTCAGGGCCTCTGCCGTTCTCCATTTAACAGAATGTGTTAAGGATTGAAAAAATGAAAAAAAAAAAAAAAACAGTCATTTTCTTCTATTAAATTCATATAAGACAGGTATTTTAGTTAATGGACCTAATATTTTGTCTTTTTAGCTTTATCAGTTAATGCCAGTAAAGTATAGCGTGTCGCAAGGATCTGTGTCACGGCCTCTCTTCCTCTCTTCTCTATTTATCAGAATGTGTTAAGTATAGACAGATTGAATGACCAGTAATTTTATTCTAGTAAATTCATATAAGACAGAGATATTACTTATTGGACCTAAAAATGTGTCTATTTAAACTGAGAATTATCTAAGTTAATGCCAGTCAAGTATGGGGTGCTGCAAGGATCTGTTTTAGGGCCTCTGCTGTTCTCTATTTAACAGAATGTGTTAGAGATACATAAGATTGAATGACCAGTAATTTTCTTCTATTAAATTCATATAAGACAGAGATATTACTTATTGGACCAAAAACCTGTACACAGATGACGAATACAGTTTGCATTTAGGAAGATGATTGTTTTCTCCTCCTCTACAGTCAAAGACCTGGTTGTTGTATTTTACAGCAAATTGACTTTTGATAACCATATTTTCTGTAAAGCTGCTTTGAAATAATATGTGTCATTAAAAGTGCTATACGAATAAATTCAATTTCATTAAATTATGGAATAAATTCAATTTCAGCTGTAAAGCAGCTCCACAGACAATAATAGTGTCATTATTCAGCTCAGTTGAATTCAGAGTAACACTTTATTTCGATAGTCCACTTCTACTACTCATCCAGTTCCACCAACTATAAGTAAATTTGCAACTGCATGTCAACTAGCAGTCATTACAGTATCAGCAGACTGTCTGCTTAATATCTGCTGACTCTTTTTTTTTATTTTTATGGTCCACTTTAGCCATTCTACTTCTGACTATAAGTAACTTTGCAACTACATGTCAACATGCCTATTCTACTAACCCTAACCCTAACGTAATCGTCCACTAATACTCTAATTACAGTTATTTGACATGTAGTTGCAAAATTACTTATTGTTAGTAGAATGTCTAAAGTAGACTATTGAAATAAAGTGTAATTCAAATATTAAATAATTCTTGTAATACAGCATACAATTCAACAAGGCTAGTCTTGCGTGAACTTCTAGCATGGCTTTTCCAGTGTGGCCCTCAAACTCTTGGTTAACCTGCTTTCCAAGCCCAGTGGGAGAAGAGAAATAGAGCACATCTTCCACTCTAAATTTGGCAACCAGGTTGCAGGCAGCGCTGCACTGTGGTAAACCTTGCTTTGTGTTATGGATAACTTTTCCAGAAAAAGAAGCAGCTAGGCTGCATTTTCAACTTAATTATATGTCTAAATGTTATTGTGATCTCAACTAAAATAGACAAGAATGATACAAAATGAACATTATGTCATGTTTTTTTCACCAAGATGTGTTGAATGCATTGAATCATGTCATGGAGTCACTTTAGAGATGACAAAAAGATACTAGACAGCAACGCCAAAGACATATAATGATTATTTTTGCCTTTACATATTACTTATTTAATGTAAAATTGTTCTAAATGTCGCAAAGCTTCGTCGTCACTCCAGAGCTGAACTCATTTGCAATCGTTTCAACAATCACAGCATCAGACAACCCTCCGCTTATCCTTGCTCCTCAAAAAAACTTCAAAGACAACCAAATTGTGGAGGAACAGCTCCAAGTCAACGTTAAGCTCTAAAATAATAATGCCTTACCTTTGGACTTTTTTGCAAAGTGAGGCAGAGGACCTGCCAAGGTGCTGTGTACTTCAACATACCCTCAACGGTTTCTTGATTCAATAGACTACACAATAAAACAGCAATCACTGCTCCAGCATTCCTTCATTAGATGTTTACTCCTCCTTAATTATGGCCCGAGACCTCCTCAAAGTTAATTTGGAAAAAAATAAATCAAAACGGAAGCAACGGCACAGGGAGTAACATTCCTCTCTACTGCCGACTTCAGCAGCACATTCAAGCAAAGTCATCCCGGAGGGCTTTTCATCTGAAAATGAGCTTAGCATCAGAACCAATTATATGAGTCTCCTGCCTGATCGGTGAGAGCAGTCATTTTCTTTGATCCTTTTGCACTTGAAGCTGTTGTATAAGTGCACTCGATAACTCTCTCAAAATGAAGGACATTATAATGACAGGGAATAAATCGTAAATTATGCAAGTCAAAAGTGCACTTCATTCAGGAACTTTTGAACAGAACTGCAGAAACCCCCAGAGTCATTAATGTCATTCTTGACACAGTTGATGCCTACAGCACTGACTGACTGTAAAAAGCAAAACTAGGTTAAACTAAGTCAATATGTAATCAATTTTTACTTTTTTAATGCATATGCCAGGGTTTACTGTACAAAATTCATCAGTGCTCATCATTCCAAATAATATAATATTGATATGCAATGCTCACTTTTAACAATGCAATCAATAGAGTGCAACAGTCAGATTTCAGATGTTAAAATCCAATTTATTTAACCCTATTCACCATTTTCATCAGTGTGGAAGCCTATGGGTGAGGCTTCCTGTATAGGGGAATAACACAAAGAATAAGTGCAGTAAATGGTAAAATTGTGTTTATGTGACCTTGGTCAGTACAACTATTTGAAAATCTGGAATCTGAGGATGCAAAAACAAAATATTGAGAAAATCGCCTTTAAAGTTGCCAAATGAAGTTCTTAGCAATGCATATTACTAATCAAAAATTAAGTTTTGATATATTTACGGTAGGAAATTGACAAAATATCTTTATGGAACATGATCTTTACTTAACGTCCTAATGAATTTTGGCATAAAAGAAAAATCAATAATTTTGACCCATACATTGTATTGTTGGCTATTGCTACAAATATACTCGTGCTACTTAAGACTGGTTTTGTGGTCTAGGGTCACATTACCATATTGTAAACCAGTGTGTTCGTAATTAAGACCATACATTAAAATAATATGGTAAAACACGCTAATTTGCAATATCAAGCAGCAAAACAAACTGTTTTGTACGGATGAGACCGGAAGCCAGACCAATAAAATGTACAAACGGCCACGCTCGCTCTTAAGGGACAAAGAAATAAGGTGGATAGGTAAAGTAATTTTGAATGATAATTTATAAACCTTTAAAGACAGGCATAGTAGTTAATCAATGGTATATGCTTTTGTTGAAGCCATCAGCCCAAATCATTACTTATTTTTAAAATAATGATGTTTAACATTGAAATTCTAGGTGAAAAAATACATTTCCCATGATTCCACAGAGAAATCTCCACCAGTCAGAGAATCAAGACAAACTTTTTAGAGTCCGAACACTTCCATGAAGTGAATGACATAATCAGTGCATCCTGCATGCTCTCAAACTACTTAAATATTTGTATATATACTCGTATTTTGCAATTTAAAAAATTATAATGCCTCATGGGATTGTAGCTCTTTCCCTCATTAAAGATGTCTTGTATCTTAGTCTTTTTGTCCAGTTTTCAAATATGTTTTTGCATCAAAACTAAGTTTGTAATGTTGTGATTCTCCTTGTAGCTGGTTGGTTTCATTCATGGCTTTAACATAGACTTTTTAAAAAAATCCCTGTGGAAAAATGAATAGGAAAAATACTTCTGAAACCAAGGCGGCTGAAAAAGTGGGCGGGCACTAACACACTCTCCTCCCAATTGGATAAAATCAAGCTCCGCCCTACATATATTGTCATTTGAAAGTCAAATGGGTTTTATTTTCAACAGTCTCTTCAATGACGTCTAATCTGAACTGATTAAGAATTGTAACCATCTTTTCAAGTCTCCACAAAATAATATGCCACAAAAATCTAAGAATTTCTCTACTGCTTTGCAGTTTAAAACATTACAGCCAATGTTGGGTTCCTGCCAACATGTTGGTTATTCTGAACTATGTAAGCACTATTGTAAGCATGATCAGAGGGTGTTTTATTAACAAATGAGCTCATTAATGGTTTCAATATAATGATTCACCACGAAAGATCAGGACAGTTCATTCCTCTGGGAGCAGAGATCGTTCTGTATGTTTGTAGTGCACCAGTCGGCTCGTCCTTGCCAAATGCGACCCAGATTCACGCAGCAAAGCTGACACACTTTCTGTCCTTTTCCAGGAATCTAAAGTCCTTTTAGTTTCATCTAATTTGGGCATCACTCCCCAAGCTATCAGGCTATCAATAGGAATGATTTCCCCTCAACATTTAACATCTTAAATTCAGTAAACAGTTCCCTGCCCTGCACACTTTGGATAAAAAGAAATACTTTGCAGTGCAGCTGCATAAATTTTTTAATTTTCCAGTTATACCTCCAGCATTACTGAAACCAGCTGTCGTTTAACTCCGTTAAACGGATGACAAACTTCAACGGGAGGAAGCAGCTGATTTGTTTGTGCTTTCAGCACAATGTGAGAGGTCAAGCCAGACAGGAAATACCCCAAACCATTCCAAGGACAAACCCTGAACAACTCAATCAAGAGCCAAAGGGAAAAGCACCATATTCATGCCATTACATTTTAAATGGCCAAACGATTTGGCTTAGAGAGAGCTGTGAAGCAATGAAAGCTCTTTGGCTTCTTTCAGAGAAGAGGATCTGGATGATGTTGTTCTCTACCCAGGTTTGCCAGGTCATTTCCTGGCTTCCTTTAATTAATATTTCTCATATGCTCACGTTGCTGAGCGAGCACAATGTCACAACATGATCTTATAGCACACAATCATACACTTACTGTAATAGAATAAAAATTTTAATGCAGTAATCGGATGGAATTAGTTTTCCAAATGACATTGGAGTTACAATTATTAACAGATGTTTGTCATGTCATTTCGATTCAGAAAGATTCAGACGGGACTGTGGTATCCAATACATTTTAAGCTGTTGAATTGCAATGCTTTACCCGTAATAAAAAAATGAGACTGACTTACATGTGCTGCATATAAAGTACGTACAGTAAAAGCCTGTAGAAAAGCATTTGTAGATCTTTTGTCAGTCTGGTAGACATACAAGCGAAAAGTGAATCTTATCAGCTCCCTGTGCTTATGTTAAGGCTGCATATTCTGCTTTTAAGTGGTAATATTTTAAGTGTACATCTCATATCTCCATGCCACTGGAGCTAAACTGAAACTTACACTTAATCCATTTTTGCTGTGTTAACACAGGCTGTGCATTCCAAGACTATCAGAAATTATGTTTAACCTAATTTTGCTGATTTATCTGTATGAGAAGCCAATGTAAAAACTAGTGAACTGACTATGTAGGCACCAATTTACCCTCTACACTCCCTGTGCCTTCTAGCTGCCTCATTTTTTTTTTTTTTTTTTTTTGATCTTCTAAATCTTTTGGACAGATTTTATGGCAGTTTTGCAGATGTCCTTCAAAGATAAGGCAAACCCAGAATGCATTGTGACAAACTCAGGCTCAAAATCCAACCAAGATTTCAGAAAAAATAGATAAAAGCTGATTAGAAATATAATTAACTAAATTCTCAAAGATGCTGGCAAAAAAGATCTAATTAAAAACTGAATTGAATTTGGTAGCACTTCAGTTCAGGGACCATTTCACACTATTAACTACACTATAAAAAACAAAAAAACATAATTTGTTGATTCAGCTTAAAATAATTTGTTACCCTGCTGCCTTAAAATTATAAGTTCAGTCAACTAAAATAAGTTTAGTCAACTTGAGATGTTAAGTTGTACTAAGTAACAACTTAGATATTTGTGTTTGCTAAACTTAACAGATGGGTAAGTAACCCATTTGATTCAACTTAAATATCTAAGTTGTCACTTAGATATAATTAGGTATAATTTAACATTTCAAGTTGAATGAGCTGTTGACTGAACCTAAAATTTTAAAGCAGCCAGGTTACAAATTATTTTAATTTGACTCAACAAATTGTTTTTACAGTGTAGTTGCTTATTAGCATATCTATTACTAGTATATTGGCTGTTTATTAATACTTTAAAGCCCCTGTGGTTTTAGAGAAATATTTGTATAATTTAAAGGTCACATGACACGCAGGTAAACAAGTACCTTTAATAAGTGTGTTGTTTTGACTGTTTTTATTTGTGAATATTCATTTAAATTTTACAATTTACAAAACCAAATTACTATTTGATCATTTATTATTTCCTATTTTATTTAATTATAGTTTTATTTAATTAGTCTTATCTACTAAAACATCAATTTCCTAAAACAGCAGAGTTGATAAAACAAATGTACATAAAAAATCTTAAACTAACAAAACAAATCAAGTCTATAAAAAAGAGCATCTCAGAAGGCCATTCTAACTGGCTATAGATGTGCATTAAAAGTCTTCCTTTAAATGAGTATTTAAAAACAAAAACAATGCACCTACCAAAAAGGCTGAAAATATCATCCAAAATGAAACCATGCCGGCAGTATTTCTTGTGGATCTGTTGATTTAACTGGGAAACACACTAAGATGGACTCTACGCTGGCAACAGTCATGGCAACATGGGTCTCGCTCGCTCGCTCTCTTTATAAACAGGCAGCTCAACAAAAGGCTGAATGCTGGGGAGACATGAAAAGAAACACTCTGTGCATGAGATTTGGAAAATGCAACCCGGCTCTGAATCGCAGCATTTGCATCCGCTTATTGACATCACACGCACTGCAAAGCAATCAAACTTAATACCGCCAGTTAATGTGTAAAGCCTATATAAAAACAAAGTTTCAACAGCGAAATCCAATTTTAGATGCAATACAAACAGAAGCCACACATATTTTCCACTATGCACACAGGGATTAGAATCTACTTCACTGAGAAGACTGAGCAAACTGAGGACTACATGAGGAGGAAGGTTTCTTGTCAGTGCACATTCAGGGCTCTTTTATGTGCTGTGGTCAGCACGGCACGCTCCTAGCGAAACAACCCCCTTAGAGTCAACATAAAGTGCTGTTTGCTACCTGTTTTACTTCCAAAATCCAATGTATAACCAAGTAGAGCGGAACTTAATTGGATAATGAAAATTGGGCGTTAACTTCCAAAATGGAGCGTTCTTTCAGAGGCAAGATATTACATTGTGATGCAAAATAAAGGCAAAAAATACAAGCTTTGAATCTTGTTAGAGTCCAAATAAACAGATTCACCGAAATGAACAGACATTTCAATGCTACATACTCCATTTGTTAGCATTCAGGATGCGTGCCATGCTTTGACATTGAGACCAGAAGGCTTAATTTTGATGCTAACTAATGGAGATTAGCTTCCTTTCCCACAGTGCACCGCACCTCTCCCCTTTTACTAGTTATACGGCACACGTTTGTTGCTATGGTTTTGATCTGAGCCGTAATAACAGCTGACGATGAGTTTCGCTCTGATCTGGACGGCAGGTGTGAATGAAAGCGCCCTGTTGAGAGACGAGGTGAATGTCCACCATGATTTCAATCAGAAAATACGCTCAGGTTCTTTCACTCACCTGTTTGCACAGGTGTATTCATGCAAACACATGCAATCAACAATCTACACACTGCTGTGGCGTTCACTCTTTTACAAAACCTAGTGAGCGTCACTGAGAGCTGCATATTCCAACTTTGAAACAACTTGAAACTTGAAACAACTCAATTCTACATGCAGTTCCATCTGGAACATAAGATGAGCCAGCAAATAAATTACTGATTTGGAATATCTTAAATAATTAATTTGGAAGAACCAAATTGTGCATCATTCAAATGCTACATTAGAGATTCTAAAACAGCACTGCATGAATCCTCCACAGATAACTGAAATCCGTAATGCATTATAAACAGCAACCAAGAAAAAAATATCAAGCAAACTGAACAATTCTAGCTAAGATAGCGGACAAAGCAGAAGAAAAGTTTGCCAATATTTAAGACTTTAACTCATTAATATGCTAACAGTTTACTTAAACCTTTATATAAAATGCATTTATAAGGTATTCATAATATGTGTTGTATTGCATTTTTCACATCATTTCATATATTGTTTGGGTTTGTTCATGCATTTAATGCATTACACTTTCTAAAGATGTAACAATGAATAGATAAGTATTATATTAAATATTATAACTGTGGTTACAATTATTTAGGAGATCATGCAATGCACTAACAATTAATGCATTAAAAATAATTTTATAAATTTTATATAATTTTATATAATTTTATATATATATATATATATATATATATTTAAAAAATTAGCTTTTTGGGGAAAACATTCCAGGGATTTTTCTCCATATATTGGAATTCAATGGGAGCCAATGGGTTGAAGGTCTCAAAGAAAGTCAAACGCCCTTTACAAAATAAGTTAAAACAATGATATTGGACAATTTTGAAGTGGGAGGAGAAAATGATATGGAGTTTTTCGCCATATCCTACACTCTAAAAAATGCTGGGTTATTATTTTAACCCAAATGCTGGGTTTAGCCCATTAAGTCATTTTATTGGGTTATATTTAATATTTTTTACCCAGGTGCTGGGTTATTTTTTTTTAACCCAAATGCTGGGTTCAACTTGGGTCATTTTGTTGGGTTATTTTTTACCGAGGTGCTGGGTGGTTTTTCAGTAACTAAGTTGCTGGGTCATTTTTTTCTACTCAATCGCTGGGTTAAGCCTGTCTCTGACAAAACAACCCAGCAGTCAGAGTGCGGGCTTTTTGAGTCCTCAGGAGAAAGCGGTTCGCAGCGCCGCCGATTTGCACTTCTACAGCGAAATAAAGGTTTGTATACATTTTATTTCATTTATAAAGTCTTTACTGTGCTATAAATTGTACTATTTTATGCAACATAAGGATGAGATGTCAGTCAATTGCATCAGCAGTGGTTGTTTTGCAGGATGGAAATGCCTTTGCCTTGCATAAAATAAATGGATTTTATTCGTTATTGTACTGAGTTTAATCTTAAAACATGTTATCTAATGCCAGTGTTTATGGCCAGGTTTTGGAGTCAGTCACAGCATCTTTTAGCTACGAGTGAAATGTAAGGCTGCGACACACCGGCACGAAAATTATCGCTATTTCAGTAAACAGCTGTTAAAAAAAAAACGTTTGAATACACTAAAATTGAATTTCTACTTTTAAATGTTACATTTTTATGTCTAAAATGCTTGTTAAACAAGCTTAAATGTATGCAGTATTGTAAAGTATGCTGTACTCACCCAAATAAATTCAATTTGTCTTGTATTTCGTCCACGTGTTCTTGCTTAATAATAAATGTTAATCTTTTGATTATTGCTGTTGCCTCTAGTAATTCTGTGTGTGTTTTTATAAGTTCCAGTCCATTTTAAACCAGCAATATAGTCATTTTTAAACAATAGTTAACTTAAATAAATTAACCCAGCATGTAAAAACATTTAACCCAAACAGCTGGGTCAAAATAACCCAGCATGTGTTCTGTCAAATATTTACCCAGCGCTGGGTTTACAAATAACCCAGGTTGGGTTGTTTTTAACCCAGCATGTTTGAGAGTGTACATTTTTGAACCGAAGTACACAGACAAACTGTGTGTGACATTTCCAACACGATTACGTAATGCGTAGAGGCAGAGTTAGTCCAAGACAAGTATTTGTGGTTAAAAGGAATATAAATTTTATTTTATGTTTTAGAAAATGACTGATCGTTTCACTAGATAAGTCTGCATTGAAACTTGCACCTTCAACCTGTTGTTCCCCATTGTAGTCCACTATATGGAGAAAAATCCTAGAATGTTTTCCTCAAAAACCTTAATTTCTATGCGACTGAAGACAGAATGACATGAACATCTTGGATGACATGTGGGTGAGTAAACGTTTATTCTAGAAGTGAATTTATCCTTTAAGTAAATTGTTACCTAGCGGGCACCACTTTGTTTCATAGTTTGCTAATTAAAGCAGTAACATTTAAACATTTTCAACTGTAACTGAGGAGTCTAAACACTTCCTCTGTAAACATTCACACTCATAAGCAAACTGTATATCCTTCTATAAAATATTGACTTTAAATATGAGCTACCGTCATCAACAAATGATCCTAAATGAATGCGACCCTTACCTGCAAAGCCATTAACTTCCCAGAGAAAAACAACCTTAGACATGACCTGGTTAAAGCAGTCGCACATATGGATTAATCCCGTTTGCGTGACCGTCACCCTCGCCTATTGACTTCTGAACATAACTCCTAACCGCGACCCGGCTTTCATCTGCATCAGCGGCCAACGACAGCATGGCAAACCCAATTAGCTGCTGTCTGCCCCAGGGTGCCTTCAACACACCGAACTCTGTTCACTAGCGGTGTCTCATGTAGATGCACAGACTGCATCAAAGTCAGAGCTGTGTGAAATAAATAGTGTCACTGGTTCTTGTGTGAGCGTAACGTGCGACAGACAGATAATCATCCAACCCACAATCCTATTTCCAGCTCCTGATTACCCTGCTGTATTTAGACGGTGTGAATAAGCCCTGGGCCTTCATTACCTCCACTGCCAGTGCATTCTCCCTGTCTTTATTTCAAATCGATTTTCATGGTCAGCTACTTTTGATATTTTGTCTTTTGAATTATCGTTTCATTTCTATGTGCAGCAAACCAGCTGATTTTATCAAAATAATAATGAAATACTGGGCCAATATTTAACTAAAAATGAAAATTCTGTCATCGTTTACTCATCCTCACTTCGTTCCAAACTCTGTATGACTTTTATTCTTCCATGGAACTCAAAAGGTGAATTATAAAAGAATTTTTGCTAACATTTACTGTTTCTCAGATAAAATCAAATCCGCGAGTTTAGGAGTTTGAGTTTCCCACATAGCCATTTTGGTCCACTTTACATTAGGTGGCCTTAACTACTGTGCACTTACATTTAGATTAATCATTTGATACAATGCACTTATTGTGTACATGCATTGTTTGTACATTGTACTTATATTAAAAAATGCCTGCATGTAATTATATCTGTAATTAATTTCTCTAATTACATTTATAATTTGACTGTTGACCCATGCCTTACACCTTAAATCACCCTTAAACCTACACCATCAAACCTTCCCATCTCAATAGCAGCAGAAGTGTTTCGCAATACAACATGAACACAATAAGTACATTTTAATTATTTTTTGATGCAAGTAAATGGTAGTTAAGGCCACATAATATAAAGTGGGACCAACATTTCACTCATTTTCAAGCTGATCACATCAATTCACTGCCCTGAGCAAAAGAAAGCTGTTTAGTTTGAATTTTCCAGCTGTTCTTTTACATAAAATTAATGTGAAAGGGTCTGTCAAAATGAAAACAAGCACCATAAAAGCCTTAAACAATGTATCTATATTGTTTGTGCACGATATATTCCCCATTTTCTCCCAAAAAAAAATAAAAAAAATAAATAAAAAATAAAAATTAAAAATAAAATAACAATAAATAAATAAATAAATAATTAAATACAAATAAAATAAAAATAATAATAATAAAAAAAAAAAAAAAAAAAAATCATAGAAATGACATAAAGTGCAATTGTGCTCACAGCGACCCGAGTTCGAATCCTGGCTCGTGGTCCTTTGCCAATCCCANATAAAAAAAATAAATAAAAAATAAAAATTAAAAAAAAAATAACAATAAATAAATAAATAAATAATTAAATACAAATAAAATAAAAATAATAATAATAATAAAAAAAAAAAAAAAAAATCATAGAAATGACATAAAGTGCAATTGTGCTCACAGCGACCCGAGTTCGAATCCTGGCTCGTGGTCCTTTGCCAATCCCACTCCCCTCTCTCTTCACCCAATGCTTTCCTGTCTACGCTACGCTGTCCTGTCCAAATAAACACATAAAAAGCCCTTAAATAAATCTTTTCTCCTTCTGTAGCGCTCACATAAAATTTGCTGCTTGAAGGACATTTGATCATGAGACGCATGAGTACCAACGAAATCTGCCATCATTGACTTCAAATGTAACATATTGTGACTAATGACTAATATAAAATAACTATTTGATTTGGGAGCTGCACTGGAGGGCAAGAATTGAGTGAATAATTTTGAATACATTTTAAATTGCTCATTATATGATTTCAGAAAACCCAAATAGAAAAGTTAGAGAAAATAACATTTTCAATATATATATGCTTTTTGTTTGTTTTGTTTTGAACTACTTTGTATGATATTTTTTTATAACTTGGTATTACAGACTAGATGGGAGGGAACGTTTCAACACAAAGGATACAAAAACGTGATGTCAAAAGTTATTTCCAAGTACTGTGCATCACTGTTCAAAGCACTCCGGTCACACCTACAACAATCCACTATTGTAATTTGTCATCTTCTTGGAATCCAGTCACAGGGTAGAGTTTGATACACAACGCTAACACAAATTCCTCACTAATCAATAACAATTCCATGAATCAATCAGCAGCCTACAAGAATGTTCTGGGTGCGGAACAAGTTAACCTTTATTAAAATGATGAATGCCTGGATATGTGTTTATGGATTTTTCTGTATGTACAGTACATAAAGTTATTATTTTTACCAGCTTTATGGCCATGACACGAGTTTAAAGATTGGATATAACTTTACACAGACAAGGTTAGCAATCATTTTTATCAAACACATCGAGAACTTGTATTGACTCAGGCATGAGTATCACATTCCCTAAAGACTGATTATTTTCTGCCATTTCTGATTTCTATAATTGGCTGAAATCAAGAAATGATGACAAAGACCTTGCCAATGATTAGTAATGTTTGACATTTTGTACTTGTGTGTATTCTCAGCAGAATAAAGTCTTTAGCGAAGATGTAAATCTCCAAATATAATGTGTGAATCTTACACAATGCTACATGCCCAGCTCACAGTTCAGCCAAAAATATGACTGATTTTGTAATTCCTATGATTCACATAACTGTAATACAATTACTGTGCAAACTACAGATTTAAGGAAGCACAACAAATGCTACCACAATGTGTGCATAGTGAAATGACTGATGAGTTATTTCCCCCTTATTATTATAATGACAAATATTTTGTGCATTACAATAATTTATTAATTGATTTATTAATTTATTAATTTATTAATTTATTAATTAAGTGTTAATGCTCCAAAGCTTAATTTTTTTTAAACAAAAAAATTTCGTATTTCTTCCTAAAACACATATTTTATGAATTTGTGTGACACATCAAATTATTTCAAATGTTAAAGCATGTTAACCTTTACCAATAAGTAGTATACTTCAAGTTTATTTTATTAAGTAAAGTTGAAGTATATTTTTAAGTATACTTTATGTAGTAAGTATACAAATATTAGTGTACTAGTAGTATACTCGTAAGTGTACGATTTTGATACTCCTTGGGACTAAACTGGCCCACTTTCTAGTATATAAAAGTATACTTTAAGTATACTTTAAGTATAACAGCAGTAAAATTTGAGTACACAACTAGCTTACATCAAAGTTTTTAGCTTGTACTGCAACTATACTAAAAGTGAACTTATACTGATAGTTTACTAAATTAAATACTTGTAGCATTTTAGTACACTTTGAAGTATAGTCTCAGTAAAATACTAGTTTAGTAGTTTTATACTGCAAGTATACTCGTAAGTTTTCTTTAAGTGAACCTTACATGATACTTCAAGTACACTACTATGTCCCTATTTAGGTATTAATTTGTATAAATTTTATTTAATGAATGTCTCAACATACAAAACATTAAAAGAACAAACAGGGTATCTACTTGTAAATGAAAACATTTTATTCTACCTTCATGCATTATTTTTAAAAAAAGAAATAAACAACATTTTGAACAAAATTGAACTATGACTTGGATTCAGTATGATAATCAACATGTAGATGGAGGCGATCAACACCCTTAAAGCTTTACAGTCATTATTACCTCTATTTTATTTCATAATGTTACAGAGTTTTGATGCTGTTTTATGTCTAATGATCGTGTTAGATTACATGTTGTTTCGGTTTCTTCTTCACTTGTGTTTTTTGGAAATTCTGTACAGAAGATCTGTAATAGCACCCGTATAACAATGAAAACACAGATTCTAGGAGCACAAGTATATCTCAAATATATTTAGACTTTTCCTAAGTATGTCAAGTATACTGAAATGTCATTTTAAGTATATTTCTGAGAAGTGCATAAAGCCCATTTCTCATAAAAAGTAGACTAAAAGTATACTTTCCCATTTTTTAGTTTAAAAAAAAGCATACTAATAGCACACTTGAATAAACTTCTTTTTAGTAATGGAATATAAAATGATTGACTGAACGACTGACTAAAAGTACGTCCTTTGATAAGAAACAAGTGGAATTGGTTTAGGAAAACAATCACTGAGAATAAGATCACAATTCTTATCATTGACAAAGTGTTTACTTTGATAATAAAAGGGTGGACGCTTTTCTAGGACAGATATTGTGTTGCCTAACTGCCAATGAGCAACAAGAAAAAAAGACAGAACTGAAAGGATCCCAAAACACGGACACCTTTTTCCTGGAAACTGAGAAAGTGAAAGACACATAAAGCAGCAGGCACAGCTGACCGTCAACTGGCACGCGTCCACCTCTAGGACTCTGGGTGAAAGCTACATACACAATGTAATTCAGGTCCATAGACTTCAATGGAGAACAGGGACAACAAAGTGGAATATACCCCATGGGTTCAACTGTCCTGGTTTCTAACCACGGAGTAAATGATACCCCTCGGCTCACATCTATCCGACAATGCTTCCATTACACAGCAGGGAAATCGCCAAGCCGCTAACATGCTTTCTACTTCCCATTAAGATATAATGTCAGAACACAACACCACTTCACCTGTTGATGATTATGTGCAGATAGCTGTATTCCTGTATCATTTACAAGGAACAGGATATGGATGAATAATTCGTAGTAAACACTGTTGTGAATCGTGGTTGTGTAATCTACGGCCAAAGATGCTCTGAAGTGTCTGGGTAATGACATCTCTGAGTCTTGTTTTGAAAACTAGGACAGATAACCTTTATATGTTCACAAAAGCAATATGTTTTCTTGGAATCATAGTTTGAAGAGAGCCGTGGACTGATATTGCACTAACACTATTTCACAATCTCAAAGAACTCGGTTTTCTTGGATTCTTTGCTCTTGGACTCGAATCCTGCCACCCACAGCTTTCATGTTTTTATAATGTTTCGATGGAATTTCACAAACATTAGCTCTGTTTCCAGTAATGGCTTTCCTTTAACATCTGGATCCACATTTCAGGACGTGGGTTTTCACAGGTCATATTTTGTCTAACCTTATCTCGAAGAAAAGGTTAAAGGAGTGTAAGGGAGCAAGTCTTTCCTCTTTTCCCATTCAGTAATTAGCAAGTGTGCTGACCTGGTGTGACAGTTGAAAGTGAAGGTCACTTTCAGTCAATACGATTCCAGCTTGGGGGGAAATTAGTTGTTGTTAAGTGTCAGTAGGTGATTGGTAGAAATAACATCCCTTGCTACACACTATTTCTATTATTTTGACTACTTCACAATGTCCTTGATCATTTTCTCGCTAGTTCATTAACCTGTCTGATGTAAGACCTGGCTGAAATCGCTGAAATCTTGCAATACCTGCAAAGGTTTCTTGAGCCTTCAAAATAATCTCTCATTGGGGATCATGGGGAAGACTGCTGATCTGACAGTTGTCCAAAGACAGTCACTGACACCCTTCACAAGGAGGGTAAGCCACAAACATTCATTGCCAAAGAAGCTGGCTGTTCACAGAGTGCTGTATCCAAGCATGTTAACAGAAAG
>JAHKKF010517738.1:0-25886 GCA_019740295.1 Labeo calbasu | reverse complement strand
GTTTAACCATCCATGTAATATTTACTTAGTTTGCTGTGGTGGGACACAAAAGACGTTTTCTCCGACATGCTGTGACTAACAATAGAACCATAAAACACCGAACACGCGACATAATTACAAAATGAAACTATTTTATTTGTGCGCTATAATCCAGATCTTCAGAATCCATCCGACTGCGAGGAACAGACCCAAAATCAAGACTTTATCCGGCGATCTTCATCTAGATCTGAGCAGTGAGTCCAGTAGCAACAGCAAATAAACCCGCGTTGAAGTGCATTTTACAAATTCAAATACTGCCGCATCAAGAAACGACAGGTTTTACGGCAGGAAAATCGAACGCTCATTGGCTCTCGCCTGCATTCGTCACAGATTACGACATGCCGTGTTTCTGGTGGGAAGTGTTTGAAAGACGCGCGGGCGCCTTCTTCACGGAGTGGATCAGGATAATAATTTGGATGATATTTTCACCGATTAACTATTTAAATTTTGCTGTGCATCTCAAACAAACCTACTGTATTCCGCCAGAGAGGACTGCGGCTGCAACGCATCGTCATTTGGATTACTTTTGGTACTGCTATACGTTTTTGCAATAAATAAATGAATGTGATTGCACTTTTCTGTTTGCCATGTTTTTGTACAGAGAGAGAGTTATGATTAACGTTAGGTTTAGAGGCAGGAGTGGGATTAGTGACTATAAAAATATTTTAATGCTGTATTGTTACTAAGATGGTAATTTCCCTGCATATTTTAGTCAGTTACGTTTTATATCTTTTTATATTCGCTATAAAATGGGTAGGTTTAGGTTTGGGGGTAGGTTAAGGGGGCTAAACATCTAAATCGCTTATTAATAAAATGATAAAAATGCATATTTGCTATAAAATAGGTAGGTTTAGGTTTGGAGGTAGGTTAAGAGGGTTAAAAATCTAAATCGCTAATTCTAAAATTACGTAGCGATTTGTACGATTTAAACGTTGAAATACGTCTAAATTGTACGTTTTCGCATCAATAAAAACGTACAAAAATGTATGTTTTGTGCCTCCAAACGTTACGTATAAATACCTACATGTAAACAATGAGAACAGGCTGAACAGTCCAAGAGGCATCAGTGGTTCAACCGTACATTTATGAAGAACGCTGGCTCCAGCGTCAGCACCACACACACATCATGGAACTGTCACAAATGTGCATCAGTAGCTGTATTTCCATCCACCTACTGTATTTTTATGCTGGATGTAAATGCCAAGATGTGCATAAAAAAACGTATGCGCACAATTGAGTAACCGGCAGACTGATCTCGTTGCATAGCATCAGAAGTTGTTGTTTTGGTCATTTTCAAATGCCTGAGCAAAGTCTGTCATAAAAGTATTTCTGTATAATTGTCTTACAGTGACTGCATTTATTGTGTTTCATCTGCTCGCTCTGAGCCGCAAGTAATTTATTATATATGACATTTATGATATTCAGTGGTTTCTCCTACGTTTCTTATTGATATTTAGTGTCAGTTTATCAGGAAGTGAGGATTTTGTTCTTTTTGGCTCATTGGATGGAAACGGTGCTTTATTCGCAAATGTTTTATGCAAGAAGTTAAATTCACATCTTTGGATGGAAACATAGCTAAAGACTGACACGGAAGAGAAGAAATGTTGAATAAAGTCATTAAATACAAAAAGTATTCTCTTAGCTTAATAAAATTACAGTTGAACCACCTTGAACGTGGTAGTTGTATTGCTGTCTATGCAAGGTCAGAAAGTTCTTGGATTTCATCAAACATATCTTAATTTGTGTCCGAATATTAACGAGAGTCTTACGAGTTTGGAATGCTAGACGGTGAGTAATTAATGACAGAATTTTCAATTTTGGGAAACTATCCCTTTAACTGAGTCAAATTAAATTACAGATGAACAATAGTATGATCCACTATTTAGCATATGTTATAATCAACAGCCAGGTTTTGTTTTTTAAAGCACTCCATTATCCTAGAAAAGGTGACTTGGCTTATGCACCTTTATGTTTTTATGCTGAATGACAGCTATGGCTACAAAGCGTCTTATTAGCCCTGCACCTGGTCGTGTGCATTCAAAGTGAATGTTGGCATCCTATTCATTATTGGGCAAGAACTTGAACTGATGAGAACGTCAATACATTCACGCAGGTTTTTACCATAAATCTAAGGGAGCCGAGTCTAATCTATAAATTTCTGTGCAGGGAACAGCTTTATGGCCATTTACATAGAGACAACACATTGATTACAGGGTTGAGGAATTATTGAATACACTGATGAGCTGGCAGAGGGAGGGGGGACGCATTAGAGGCCCACGTCTTTGTGTCCATTAGCCTGTAAATCTGCTTTATTCCGGTAGCACCCATTTTTCTCCCGCTTCCCTTTCTCTCTACACTCATAACTGCAGAGCGCCGCATTTCAACCTTCATAATGGGTATGACGACAATAAAAGTTTCATCAGCTTCCATCATTGTAAATTCAATAGAGAACGTTATTGGTTCATTTTTGTTTTCAATTTCAGTTATGATGCCATTACATTCAAAGGGGCAGAAAACGGAGAGTGTCCTGATCTTGCGCACATGCAGAGAGGCTTGGCAGAAATAGGCACCTCTCCATTCCTCTGAACTGCCATTAAAATCCATTGGTGGTCAAGGAGTGCCTTTTAGGCCCAGCTAATGGAAGGCCGGACGGAGTACGATGGACACTCTTAATGCTTGTAAAGCCAGCTCTTATAAAATGCCTCATAAACCATGTTCTGCTGTGATAAATACACCTGTAAAACACCTTTTTATGGTTAATAACAGTACTTTTCAATAAAGTCACACCTAACGGAGTCCAGCACTACAGGTGGCTGTTTTAACTACAGCCGCACTCAAAACTGGCCTATGAAGCCCAACAGTCACATCCAAACAGAAGTACCACTTAAAATATTTCTGGAAAATGCCTTAATTAGGTTGCCAGTTTTCTTTTCGCTTCTCACAGCTTTTTTGCTGCCAAACTGAAGACGAACACAGGTCTTGTAAAACTTACTTAATGGGTTTGGAAAATTGCAGAACGGATAATGATGTTTGCCAACAAAACTTTAACTGAAGGATTTCTTATACAATCAAGGTTGTGCAATGAGAAAACAAATCTCAGCTTTGACTGAAACATTATTGAAAGCGTACATAATTGCTGAACATGCTGATGCATTGCATCTCTAGCCAAGCAAAAATGACTGATCTTTAAACACAGCTCAATGATGATGCATGCTTTACTTAACAATATCACAAGATTCATATTGAAGACTCGTTTTAAAAAGATGTACTTTGGAAAGAACAATCAATGTACGTAACAAAAAGGTCAGCATATTCGCTGAGGGTGAAATTCATTTCATGGCTGTCAGTAAGAACTCCATTAAATCAACTGCTCCTTGTTAATTCTGTTATGCACTGAAATTATTACTCAGAGTCCAGCATCCAAAAAAAAAAAAGCAGAGACCTGGGATTTATTGTGATAGGTATGAATGCTGTGAACCACTGACCAAACAGATCAATGTAAAGTGGACCTGCAGAGTCGCTCTGCACAATTTAGATTTATTCATGCAGTTATTTTTATCTTGATTAAATGGCGACAAATCAGTTTGGGGTTATAACAAAAGCTGCCACAGATTGGGAACCCAGGATACTAATTGCAGGCCGACATTTACCAATGCTAATCTACTAGATTTTAGCCACAGCAGTTTATAACAGGCTTCTAAAATGCTGTTTTCTTGTCTCTGCTTACCAAATGAATCATGAGGACTATAGAGGATTGAGGGTCAATATTAGTTCTCCTCTGGCAGGGGCCAAGTAAAGACGTGTAAATAAAACGCATTGGGTACTCTACGCTACGATAGTGGCTTGGCTGCTCAGTAAAGCACCATCAAGAGAAAGGTTGTTTTGGAACTTGAGCAGTCCCATTTCTCTAAATTCCCAAACCAGCAGCCAGCAGCTGAATTCATCTATCATTGAGAAACAGCGTTTGACTCTTGCTGCTTTTCACTGTGGCACAGCTTTGTTTCGCAATGAATTTTAGTCAATACAATGAAAGACGAGGGCCCAAGATAGAATTTATTGGATGAGAGCACTGACTTTGGTTTAAAAAAAAAAATAATAAATAAAAACTTATGGCTTTACTTTGACAGAATATAAAAGTGGAAAGTGGACATTTATGTGCAGCATGCTGACCAGCTTTTTGATGGCGAAATGTACCAAGGAGCACATTAGAGTCCATTAAAGGACTGTTCTCAAATCGTTTGATATTTTATTCTGAACACAACTGGCAATCCCTCCAAGTTCTTATCAAGGAAACCATTACAAAATTCATGGTTTCCCCACATATAACCAATATATACACAAAAAAATAGCAAAAATGTCCACTTACAGAAACTCAATCAGAAATAAATCCGAAGCACAACAAGTGAACAAAGAAAACTACATACTGTATTAATTAAAAAGACAAAACTTGACCCTGCTCAGTTAAAAGAAAAAAAAAGAGAGAGAGAGAGAGAGATACGTCAAAAGAGAGAGAAGAGTTTAATATTCCTATACTGCATGTAAAACAACTATTTGAATGAGGGAAAAAAAGCACATTTGACCACAAAAGTCATCCAATGTCAAGCTTGAAAAGTATTGGTTATACAGAATAGAGTACTTTAGCAATCAATGCAACCCCTAAGCAAAAGGTCATAAGCTGTTTGTTCTGATAAAAATACATGCCTCGAGCAAAACAATTTTCCTATTCTTCTTCGGCATGCTAAAACAAACACTAGCTTGTCATATTTTACCCAAAGAGTATCTGATCCACTGTGCTTTATTTTAGCCACTCGAATTTAAAAGGGGTGACCTGCTTCACCTAAAACAGACCTGATGTGACTGGAATTAGTTGCTTTTTAATGATGCTTCTCAAAAGTCCAATTCATTTAGGGGAACAAAAATATAATTGGCAAATAAATAAATAATATCGACTTTCCTAAATTGAACTCATTTATGTTTTAGAATACTTCTTTTGCAGACTCACAAAAGGCGGCACGATTGAATTAAATGCTCTGATCCTTACACTGACCTTTCATTAATGACTTCAGCTCAATAGTTAAACTGTATTCAACAACTGGAGAAATAGCACCACTGGGCTAATATACACAAAGCAGACATGAAGCCATGCGTCCATTCCATCATAGCCAAGCCCCTAACTGAATAGAAAGCGATGACAAGAAGAAATTGATTTTTAACATATCTGCATCTTCTAAAGGGCCAGAACTAGCCACATCGATTGACCCTGTATCTCTGAAGGTAATGTTAAGCATTGTACACTTGTCAAGATCCAAGCCCTTCGCTAACATAAACTCTCGACAAAAGGGGAATGGTAATTACTGACTTGGCAGAATTCAAATCATGCCGTTTAAGCCAGGGCTCCTGCTGATCATTATACTTTACAGAAAATGCTGACAGTGTTAAACACGGACACAAAGACTTAAGTATAATATTTCACTGTCTGCCTGTCTGTCCGTCCCTTTCACATATGTAGGTGTAATATAATGAACGGCCAAATGAGTTCATTTGTGTGCATGTTGTCAGCGCCTGTGTGCATTTGTTTTCATCTGTATTTTTCAAAGTGTTTCGAATTTCCTAATAATGTGGTATTGTGCAACTGCTGGGCCTGGTTCATAAAACACAAATGCTGAATGCTGTTCTTGTTGCTGTACTGAAATGAAGGCAACATTTTACCCAAGACTGATTTTGTGATTTTTTTTCCTATTTCCATGACAACCACAGCTTTGCATAAAGTTGTAAACTCATAATCTGTTTCTGAGGATGGCTGTTTTTGGACAATAATATCACAGAATTAAATTTTACCATTCAACTGTTTATATTGTATGGTAATATTCAGATAATAGGGTAATGCTGATATGAATTTCATATGAATAATTCACATGGACACAGAAGATAAAAAATGATTTGTTTTATCACAATATTGATTTAATATTCCACAACAGCTCTGAGAGTCATATTAAACCAACCAACTTGTCCTCTCACCTTTTATCTAAATAAAATCTGACTCAGTGATTTTATAACACCCAGAGTTTTCATTATGATAAGGAGGGCCACACAAAGGAAGGTGAATTGCAGTCAATAGTTAAACCTTGATTTATAATTATAGACCTATATAACCATTAAATTAGCTATGTCAATTTAACTTGTTATTTTAATGAAATAATTCATATTAAAAACGCAATTAATCATTGCTCCTGATCCTTACAATACAGGTAACATGCCTCACCAAATCACAGTTACTGACAGCAGACAAAACCGTCCACATATTATGCATTTGTGCTATTAAAAAATGTTAGATTGAGGACAACAGGAACAGAATGTTTTTAAAAGCTTAACTGTTTTAAACGTAGAAAAAGTTTAATTTAAAAAGCAGCAAGACAGGATGCCATGCATAGCTAAAGACATCTGTATGCACTGAAACACACACACACACACATACACACACCCAAACATAAAAAGGAACACAAGAACTATGTACTTTAGGCCAAAGAAAAGCTGATGTTCAATGATAAAATAAAAAGTCAAAAATATTTGATTAATTAATCAGCATAATTTAATTTAATCGATTGATAGCACTACATTAAATATAATATTAATAATCATACTTAAAGATTACAATAATACAGTAAATTAAATAATAATTAAAACATGTTACAGTTTTGAATATTTAAGACATTTCTCCTGTGTTGTACAATGCTGTTCAATTCAGCTGCCACAGAAATCCACACAACCTTTTTACTGAATATTGACACGGCCTATAAGACACAAGAATATGTCTGAATGTGCCTGGCAGCATTATGTACTTAATGCCTGTTCTATGCCTTAAGCTTTGTGTATGCAGCGTTTGTAATGTGGCTCCCTGCAATGCTTGCATTGGCAGAATTTTGCATAGATACTGTTGCTTGTAGTCATTCCATTTGTTTCTCAAATGTGCCAACAAGAATCAAGGAAAACACATACACAAAGACAGACAGACCCTTAGGACCCTACAATCAATAAACCAACAGAATTTTCTAAACAACTTCAAAAGTTGCATTGCAAATCTCAAAGCTTGCTGTGTAAATATGGAACAGTGTTCTTATATAACTATTCATGCAAACAAATAAATAAGCTACAGTCCTAAAACATATGGATGTTCTCTCTAACACACAAAAGAATTTACTTATCAGTCTGCTGAAAATGGAAACCTACCATTGACTTATATTGTTTTTGTATACTAAGAAAATAAATGAGTAAATAAATAATAGCAGTAATGTTATGTTAAACTTTTTTATTAAAAATCTGTTTCGTTAAATCTAAAGTTCTGGCATGAAACACTAGATGGCACAGTCCGATAGATCTAACTCAATCTGACATAATGACATCATTATCACATAGAACAGCTGATTGGTTCTCTCTTGTATTGGTAGCCAAAGAGCTCGCTGCTCATTATTTAAGTACTTGGCTAGTGCTTCATTAAAAAAACCCTTATACTCACTTCTGCTGTAAGTGAAGCTGGATCACGAATGATTTGCATGAACATAGACGCATTTGTTTAGATCGGAAGGCGCATTCTCTTCACAAACAAACGTAATCCACTGCATCTTCAGCGGCTCAGATGTTGGGAGTAAATGACGACTACTATGTTCATTATTACATCCAACAACAGAACACCTCAATCGATTAGGAGCCATTCTTGTCTACGTCCTGTTTCAGCATCAAAACAATGGTGATCGGACTGTTACTGCTCATTCAAGGCGGGTCTAAGGCAAGACGGCCGTGTCAATCAACCCCTTTAAAAACTGCTGTTTTAATGACCCCTTTAAAAACTGCTGTTTTAATTATCTTAAACAAAACTGAAAATCATTAAGAAGACCTTTGTCATGATATATTCAAGAATTAAGTAAGCACAAAATCGACTTTGCGCAGCTGCACGTGTTCACGTCAAGGATCAGACAAATTTGCACGTGTATCTTGAAAAGCGGATGTCTTGAAAAGTGCTACGGCACGTTTTTCTGCCATTTAGTGGTTTAGAGGAAAATAATATCAAATGTGCCTTTTACCCCGGGGCACCTTTAGCCCCATTGCACCCTACAAATAGAAACTTTATTGTTCCTTGCACATATCAAGATGCACTACTTGAAAGTATGAAAGTGAACAATATTTGAAAAGTAGTCCAGACATCCTCACACACCCCTGCTTACAATACCCCCACTCCACACTGGATTAATCTGTACTATAATTCATTCATTCGTAATAGCATCCATGAATTTGGGATTGAGTCCCTGTCAATGTAAATGATGAGCAAAGTCTGAAATAGGGAGAAAAAAAGTCCCTAATAAGATCCATTTTCAACAGGTAATGACTCAGAAAGAGGACGAAAATGAGAGAAGGTGTTTTCCTGTATAGTACAAGGAGAAATCTCTTGGGCAAAGAATTTGTTGATTAATAGAAGATTGCTGTTCCACCACAAATGCAGAACTCCTGCTGTTATTATCCAGCTGCCATTTAGTTTTCAGGTTCATGTCATTCAATCAAGTATGCTCTAACTTCATCTAGACATGCAAATGCCGGGTGCTAAGGCTTTCGCATTCTTGCAGTTAAATGCGTTGCGCTCACATAAAGTAGCGATATTTAAAAATGATTTGACAAGGAAACAAAAAACAAAATGTCGGGAACTTACCCATGTCTTGAGGTTTTTCAGTTTGTGTATAAAGCTGACAGAGATTAGCATGGATCCCATCTCTCCTCATCAGTTTTCCACTATAATTCTGGACAGCGTTTTACTGATCCCAGGACAGGAGCTCAACATGACACTTTCACTGAAGCATAAGGTAATATGCATCAAATAAACCTGCACAAACGCCCGATCATCATAAAAGGTGACAAGAACAGTTCTCACAAAGATAACAGTGCATTATAGAGAAAATATCCTCAGTGATATGTTTGTCGACCGACATGGTCTGATACATTGCTCTAGGTACCTAATCACTAAGGAGTACATCGGTACCAGGATGACCTGCTGCATCGGCGTTTCTCTGCAAATAACCTCTTTCGCTGGATCTGTTACAATCTAACAGGCATTAGGGAGCTTTCACACAGTAAGCAGAGGAAAGGAATGAGATGACCTTGTATGGCCTGGTGGATGTAGCCATGCTTGGCCAGTGTCCTTGACTTTGTCAGATCAAACAGCATGGCAGTGAGGTCCTTGGGGAGCTTTCTGGATTAGATTAGCTGTCCTGGGATTGCCTGAGATGGGTGTAGACATATGGGCCATTGCTCTCCAGCCAACACAGGTGATTAGTTTGGTTTAGTGGCTCCAAGTAGTGGCAGTGTGGGTAGTGGTAGTGACTTAGTTTTTGAGAAACACATATGTATTCACTAGAGTAAAGCTGAACAGGGAATGGTAGCCTTCCTTTGGGAACATATATGTGATGTTTGGCATATCCTGTGGCTTTGTTCATGGGCAGTGACAGAGTCTTACTCTTCTCAAAGCATGTCTTCGTAGCCACTTGGTCTCAAGGGAAAATTGCAGTGGAGGGAAGATAAAGGGGGTCTATTCTCCATCCTCTTCAGTGGGCAGGCTTTACAGTAAAGACCTCCATGTCTATAGTAATGTATGTGACTCCAGGGGTGGTTTTAGGGTCATTTGATATTCAGGGCTTAGGCCGGACTTTTGTGGATGCTTTGGAGCCATCCTTTCATTAAACGTAGGAATATTATATATTTTAAAATCAGTTATGTTTCATCTGCAAGGTAGAATTTTAAAAAAAGTATTGGAGATATCACTGGAGATGACAGTTAAAAGATTTTACTATTTCAGCCTTGCTCGAGATTTCCTTCAAAACACAGTATCTAAAAAAAAAAGAACAAAAGAAGTTTGTCTCTTCAGACTTTTCCTAGTTCAGTATATTGTATAAAGGTGACAGTTATTGACTCGGTGAGTATTTTTAACTTTGTTAATGATTTAGCTGCCTGTTTAAATGATTGCTTCTAAGGAAAAAATAGTTGCTGGGTTTAATTTGCAAATATTGTGGCATTGTGTCTTAAAGGGATACTTTGTCCAAAAATGAAAATTCTGTCATTAATTACTTACCGTTGTGTCATTCCAATCCTATAAGAGCTTCATTTATCTTTGGAACACAAATGAAGATGTTTTTGAAGAAATCTGAGAACTTTCTGACCCTGCACAGACAGCAATGCAACTGACACTTTCAAGGCCCAGAAAGGTAGTAAGGACATTGTTAAAATAGTCCATGTGACATCAGTGGTTCTACCTTAATTTTATGAAGTTATGAGAATACTTTTTGTGCACAAAGAACTTTTTTCAACAGTTTCTTCTCTTCCACGTCAGTCTTTAACGCCCTTTTACGAGAATACCACAACACAGAATGCCGTCTCCTGCGTCAGCAACAACACACATGCGTTGTGGTACTCTTGTGAACATCTGTTGAAAACTGACAAGGAGGAGAAGAAATTGTTTTAGTTTTCTTTGCACCATAAAAAAAGTACTCTCATAGCTTCATAAAATTAAGGTTGAACCACAGATGTCACGTGAGCTGTTTTAAAGATGTCCTTAGTACCTTTCTGGGCCTTGAACGTGTCAATTGCGTTGTGTCTATGCAGGATCAGAAAGTTCATCAAAAATATCTTAATTTGTGTTCCAAAGATAAATGAAGCTCTTATGGGTTTGGAACGACACGAGGGTGAGTAATTAATGACAGAATTTTCACTTTTAGGTGAACTATACCTTTAATAAGTTTTGCAACAATCATTAGTAAGCTTGTTTTTACACTGTAGCTAAAAGTACCTAATGCTGACCTAAAAGTCCAAAATTTTCTTCAGATTTGTCTGCAGAATGGAAGGCTCCACAATCATTCAAATTATTGTTTGTCTTGACAATACTGACAATTATAGTGGACTGTATGTGAACATTATGAACAATCATTTTTGAACAAATCAGCTGAGTGAATGAATCCATGACTCATAAAGACAGTCATGTGTCGCCTCCTATGGGTGTAAGTGAACTGTGAAAAGTCCTTGTGCTGAAATTTCATGTTCTTTCACGTAGCATTATTGTGCTGTGCGTCTTTGTATTATGTTAAAAAACATCTGTCTTACTATTTTTAGGCAAACTCTGAATTAGTCTCAAATGGCCTTATTGAAATCCACACACTGATAGTAGTAGCCTATATGTTCCAATTGAAGTATCTTACAAAGATTCCATTAGTCGCGTCTTGCAGATGAAGATCAAATGAATATGCCCCATGGTCGGACCCTGATGTTCATTAAAGCTATTGTCAGAGAGACCAATTAATCAAAGCATTCCTATAATGTGCCAGACTAGGATAAATGAAGGTATGTGATAAAAACAGTCATTAGCAATCTCTGCTCATTTTTCACTGCACAAGGAAGGAGGACCAGTGTCCTTTTCTTTTACGTCCCACAGCTATCACCTGCCCACTTCTTCTATTTCTCAGCATATTGCATTTAGTTGCTCATTTACAGCCTAGGTAATGAGGTGTCAAAATGTTCCCAATAGAAAGCGTACTGGATGTCACCCCTGTCAATGTGGAAATAATTAAGGCTGGTAAACTTGTTATGTTTTACAAAGAACAATGCTTTCCAGTTTCAAGGAGCACATTAGCATGTGAGCGGTTAAAAAAGGTTAAAGTGAAAGATAGTTAGCCTAATCGATGTGAAATCTTTCTAAAAATCCAAGTACCGCACACATTTTTTGAAGCTCATTTTAAGAATGATTTGCCAATGTTCCAATTAAGGTAAAGTTATTTCTGAATGTTCTATGAACATTCAAACTGTATTTTATTTTTTTATTTTTTTATTTTTTTGGTTATGTGAATGTTAAAGACTTTTTAGCACCTTGCAAACGTTAAGGCAATGTTACTTTTCAAATGTTCTCTGAACAATCTGAATGTAGTAAGTAGTAACATTTAGAAAACATTAAATGAACATCCAACTAAATGTTTTAGAGAGCTCCAGACAACTTTAAACAAATGTTCAGTGAACCTAACTGGAACTTTAGTTTTCTTATAATTGTTAGCTAACGTTCTTAGAACATTCCCTGTTAGTATTTCCGTACAACTTGTGCAATATATTTAAGGCAAAATGGCAGGTTTGACGGCAGATTAAAAACTCAGCAAAGGAAAAGATTATAGCTAAATAATGACTTTGTTCTGTTTCTCATACAAAGCTATCAAAAGTTACGCACGCAAGTCATTTAGTCTACTTTTATGAACATTCTGTGGTACCCTTTTTTAATTTAGGAGGTGCTCAGAGTCCTTTCCACTTTCATCAGGTAAAATTGGCCTACACATTCTTCAGTATTTCTCCTTTTTTGCTTTATGAAAAAACCTGAAAGTCATGTGGGTTTGGAACGACATGAGGGTGAATAAATGATTTTCATTTTCGAGCGAACTATTCCCTCACTTAACTTTTAGGTTCATACATTTAAATAAATGCGGTGGCAGTTTCAGCCTTGCATTCCTTGGCATTTTTCTACAACTGAAAAGGTCAACAGAGAATTCCTCCTCATCCATAGTACAAGAGGTTATGGGCATTATAAACCCAAAGGCATACACAGATGCACACTCTGAAAAGCCATTGCATATAATACACCCTCCAGCCACTTTTGGCACGCATAGGACACACTAATCCAAATCTTGCATACAATTTAGCATGCACACTGTTAGGACAAAATATGCAAATTAGAATGCAGCCAACAAGATCTCAGATAGTATTTAAACTGAGAAATATCTTATCCATCACCTGTCAGACTACTGAAGCTTTTGTGGAAGCACCAGTGATGTTGCCAAATTTTACCCATGGATTTTGTGTCAAATCCTTATGGGCTAAGTACCATGCCAAAGTCAAATAAATCATTTGAATTTTAAATGTAATTTCTTCACCGGTAAAGGATATTAAATGCACGTTTGGTAGTGATTTGTGTCCTACACCTCACCTCCCCCTTTATATTCTTGAATTATGTCATAAATTCATAAGAGATGCTGATTAACTGCACCATCCCCAAGCATGCTAATGTTTGCGATTTTTGCTGGGTTTGAGTTGGATTGGGACTTAAAACGTAAAAAAAAGGACAACATCCAACCTGTCAGGCAAGGCAGTTTTACTGTACCAAAGCAATTTGCCCCTTAATGGTGAAGGTGTGAGTAGGAGGGAAAAAAGACAGCTGTGTCAGACTTGTTTGCTTTACATTTTCGCCTGCTGTCCCTCTGAAATGCTAAGTGTTAGTCATAGTGCACATTGCAAAAATCTTATGTGTTATACTACCATCCTTGTAATGTCAGCCAAGGACTGGAAGACATCCTTCAAAATTGTATATTCACTACTGTGCAAAAGTTTTGGTTGGTAAGATTTGTAAAAGTTTTGGAAAGAAAACCACCAAGTCTGTATTTACTTATTTATTGATATATAAGAAAAGAAAGTGATATAGTGTTAAAAATCAAAATAACTACTCTGTACTTTAATATATTTTAAAATGCTATTTATTTCTATGGTGGCAAAATTTTCAGCAGCCAGTACTCCAGTCTTTAATTATACATGGTCTTTTTAGAAATCATTCTAATATGCTTGTTCTTATTATTATCTTTGTGGAAAAATTCTATTTACCAGTCTTTACTGCCATTTTTGATCAGTTTAATGGGTCACACTTTGCTTTAAGGTCTGGTTCTCACTATTAGCAAACCATTAATTATGGTTTTTGCCTCAATAAATTCCTAATTTGCTGCTTATTAATAGTTAGTAAGATAGCTGTTACGTTCAGGTATTGGGTAGGATTAGGGATGTAGAATATGGTCATTATAGTAATAAATTTGTTAATAATGTAGTAATAATGCAATAATAACTTGTTAGTAACAAGTTAATAGTGAATATTGTTCCCTATACTAAAGTGTTACTGTTTAGCGTATACTTGTTGAATAAAAGTATACCTTTCTTTAAATAATAATCATAATAATAAATCTCACTAACCCATTACTGAACTTATGTATGTGTGTGTTTTGGAGGCCTGTATGAATTTATATATATATATATATATATTTTTTTATATGACTTTTAGGAAAGGTGAAAGTAAGCAAATGGTATCAACATTATGATAAGAAAAGACAAAGCTCAAATACAGTAATATCACTTTTTAAACTTTAGAGGAAATACAGGAGATCCCTTCCCTTGATGGATAGCACCTAAACACACCACAAAAGCTTGCCATAAATCATCTTTTGTAATCACATCTAATGTTATGTTCAGAATACTGTGTACACTTTTTAGCCACTAGGTTTTTTCCCCTCATAGTGAATGAGAGTGCCACTCCTGCAAATTAGTAGGAAAAAGTATTTTCCCTATTTCTATAAATGCAATTACCCAACTTGACACTATCTGTCATGTTACGGATAATAGAAAATTAGATTAATTTGTGTCCAGTCCAATATTTGTTGATGCTGTATACTGCAGGATATCATGTCATATTAAAACGAGCAGTGTTTAATGAGCTCCTCGCAGTGGGAGTTCCTGCAAGGATCGAAGAATAGATCTTCACTGAATCTCACATGCTCAGAAGGACATTTCTGTAGGCAGTTTGTATACAGTATGTAACTACACAAAACATCAGATTCATACTAAAATGGTTAAAGGGTTAGTTTACTCAAAAATTCTGTGATTAATTATTCACCCTTATGTCGTTCTAAACCTAGAAAGACCTTCCATCATCTTCGGAACTCAAATTAAGATATTTTTGATGAAATCCGAAAGCTTTCTGACCCTGCAGCAACACAAATAGCACGTTTAAGGCCCAGAAAGGCAGTAAGGAAAGCCATGGATAATAGGTTCAAAATTAATAATTCTACAGAATAATAGGAAAAACATTTGGCAGACACAGTCGCTCCTCGCATCTGCTGCATAACGCCACAATAATATACATAAATCTCTAATATCACTACACAATGAGTAATGAGTGTGTGAAGTGAATGAGTGTAAATTCTACTAATAAAATGAAAGCAAATCAAACAGCCACATTACTGTCTCTGTGCATCTCTCAGAAATCAGAGCTTGCCAAGAGTAATCAGCTATTTTATATAAAGTCTACTTATTTGAGGTTGTGGATGATTTTCCTAACATACATTAACTCTGTACACAAAGTTCCTCTTAGGGGAAAAATCCCTTTTATTTACCATGGTTTTTAACAAACCATGTTGTTTTCATTAGTTACCCTATAATACAAGAGATTCGGTTTATGAGTTATACAAGATATATTTGTTAAATGAAAGCTAGGGAATGGAATTACATTTAAAACAGAAATTCTCATGTAATTTGGCAAGAATTTAATTTAACCCTCTGTGGTCTGAGGCGGTTTTGGGGCCCTGGAGAAGATTTGACATGCCCTGACATTTGTGGTTTTTTTTTTTTTTTTTCCAGTATCTTGAAAACATATTTATGGCTAAAGTCATGTATGTGTGGTTAGTGAAAAAATTATATTTTTAAGTCACTGAAATAAGGCCATAAAACTAATACATACAGAACATTTGTTCACAAGACTTTTGAGAACAAGATGCCGTAAACTTAAGTTTTTGCCATAAAATGATGTGAAAATCAAAACAATATATTCGGCCCTATCATGCACTTGGCGCAATGTGGCGCCAGGCGTGACACAAGTGTTTATTGCTAGTTTCAGCCCGACGCAGTTATCATTTTCACGTCCTGCGCCACGTTTATATAGCAAATCTATTTGTACGCCCATGGGCGTGCTGGTCTGAAAACGAGGTGTGCTTAGGCGCATTGTCAGCGCATTGCTATTTTGAGGCAACTGAAATAGACTGCGCCATTGACCACTTGAAACCTGGTGTAAAGTAAATGGTGCAATATTTTTTTTTTGTTATTTAAAGAGCGTGTCTATAGGCAGGTGCACAATGCACATGCACTCTGCTTATTACACACACAAACATGCCAAATATTAAAAATGAAAGGATTACAATATAAAATATTATTATTGTGTACATAAATATAAAAATGCCTACGTGTCATAATGGATATTCAGTAGCTTTCTTATGCGAGCTGTTTGTTTGGTTTCACTTTCGCTTTCGAAACGATCATGTTCAGCAAGGAGGGGAGAGGATGGAGACCATGCGCCAGGCACATCGACTGTTTTTCCTGTCCTTAAAATAGCAAATTGGATTCAGACACACCCCAAGTGCACCTGTGCTGTGCGCTTTAGACCATGCGCTTAGATCGTTAAAATAGGGCCCACTCATTTAAATTTTGTAAGACATGTTTTGGGTTAGAAAGGCCGTATGTGACCGAGTGTCAATGGCCATGAATATTTATTGATTCGCACCTTAGAGACAAAGGGCCTCCCATAATGAGCCATCAGTCAGTAATGTGTCTGTGAAGCAGGTAAGAAAGAATGTGATGAGAGTAAAATAATTTATTTACAACACAGTATAATCAAAATCTACATAATGAAGGTCAAAGACACATTATTGATCTAAAGACAGAGACTTGAACAGTAACACACCTTCGTGCCATTGCTTACAACAGATCCTGTTCACAACAGTTCAAATGTTGAAGCAAGTAAACCATACTTAATATTTCCAGTTTCTGCTGCTTTTTTCCATGGATTTAAGAAGAAGAAAAAACCCAGCCACATCATCATTAGTCATGGAGGTTATTACCATACACTCGTATAAAGGTGCTTTAAAATATTCTTCATAGCGATGCCATTTAAGAATCATTTTTGGTTCCACAAAGAACCATCTCTTTCTTACTTTTTTTATAATCTGAAGAACCTTCTTACACCACAAAGAACCTTTTGTTTTCTAGCTTAATTCTCTAGCAAGGCCTTTGATGGTGTTTTAAGTTCTGGTTATATAACGACAGTCGTCATAAAAGCGTTATGATCTAACTCATCGTTCACACGTCCAGGTTTCAGAGAGGGCAAGCAATTAAGTCTAGCGCTGCAGTGAGGTTATCATTCAGCCCATGACACTATAATGAAGAAGGCAACCTCAAGTCTTTCAGAAGCCACAGCCACAAAAGGTTTCTAGAGGCCATAAAACTGAAGAAAGCTACTAAACTCATGATGTTAAGAGAAAAAGAAACACTGCTAACTTAACTTAAAGACCAATTGCACTAGCTGGTTACACAGGGTAAATTTTAGCCATGTCTTGCTGTTGAGAAGTGATTAAGAGATTAAGCGCTGAAAGGCGAATCCCAAAAGCCCTCTCATTATCTGAGAATTATTGCAGACATGACAGAATCACAGGAACATCAGTGGGAATGCTTTCCGTTATCTACTGTTAAGATTACAGCAATTTAGATAGAATCTCTCTGTGTTTTCCAGATCTTCACCCAGCAGAGAAGGTTGATTAATATAAGAGCAGCTTCATGTCACTGTCTTCTCATTTCATGAAGCATATTCTCTGAAGAAGCAGCAAGGGCTGTGTATTTATAATGCATAGGTATTTCAATAATGCTATTGTTTATTAGATGCTACAGGACAAATAATTTAACTTCACAGCAGTATGTAAATAATAAACAAGTGAGGGTTCTTTTTGATAGCTTGTTCTTTTTTTTTTTTTTTTTAATCAACAACCGCTGACTCATTTCAAAGCATTTATATTCTGACATTTTACCGGAGTCTTCAAATGCCTCTTAGGTATGAATCACATTCACTGCGGTTTGAGATAAAACCGAACAGAAATCCTTGGGTGCATCACGGAACACTTAAAAACTTAAAAGAAAAGTTACTAACAATGCCAATGCTCTTAAATAATGTCCTGTATTCGGATTTATGGCATCCTCTGCACCTTTTTCCCTGAAATATAGCTAACTCATCCATTAATTATATTGCATATAATTGTGCAAATAAGAGCATGTAGTGCTGAAGTCCACATTATGGAAAATTAAAATGGTTATTAAATGGTTAGTGTGTGGTACTGCATTCTTTTCGTAATTGTATTCTGTGACCTGAACTGAAATCCAGGAAATGCCTTTAATTCTTTAAAGTGGCATGCAAAATACAAAAGATAGATAAAAATGTAGTGTTTGTGAGTAGTTAAAATGTGTCTCTGAAAGAGTAATTGTTGTTTGTCTGACACTGGTAATTTATCTATCCGCCCCCCCGTCTCATCTGCTGATGAGCCGCATTTTACAGTCAAAGCACCTCGTGATGTTGATTCATCTCTGTCCCAGTGTTAATTAGGGTCATTCTCAACATGCTTTCTTTAAAATGATCACAAAACACACACACACGACTTTATATGCATTCATACAATAGTATACACAGGTTGTCATTTGTTTTTTGTTCTACGTTGCCCCCCAACAGAAGAAAAAAAAATCCAGTAATGCTACCATAAGAAAGCCACATGAATAAAAACTAGATCATTTCAATTCATCATGCACTGTTGACATAAATGAATTGCTGCTCAACATCCAGTGTATTCTTATGAGAATCAATGTTTTAAAAACGCCTCACAAATTAAATAACCTCATAAGTCAAATAAGGAAATAAATATATACAGCGGGTAAAAGAAGTATAGAACACTTCACCATTTTTCCCAGTAAATATATTTTTAAAGGTGCTGTTGACATGAAATTTTCACCAGATGTCGGTAACAACCCACGCAATCCAAACATACAAATAAAACATAATTTCAGAAATTAAGTCGTGTAATAAAATGGAATGAAAAAGTACACAGGAAAAAGTACAAAAGCAAAATTGTTAGTAATAACAGCTTCAAGATGCCTCCTGTATGGAGAAACTAGTCGCATAGATTCCTCAGGTGTGTTTTTCACCCATTCTTCCACAGAGTTTTCAAATCTTGAAGGTTCTGTGGGCCTCTATGAACTCTGATCTTTAGTTCTTATTTTCTATTAGATTCAAGTCATGTGATTGGCTGGGCCATTCTAACAGCTTTATTTACTTTTTCTGAAACCAATTGAAAGTTTACATGGCTGTGTTTGTGTACTGTAGGTGTTGGGATTGAACTACCTAATATTAATTTCCACTGACAATAGGCATTATTGCTTTCTAATTACTGATAGATTTAAGCTGGTGCCTTTTTGCACCTCCCTTTCTTCATGTGTTCAATACTTTTCCCCCGTGTCATTCCATTTTATTACACATAACTTAATTTATGAACTTATTTGTTTTGTTTTGTTTGTATGGATGGATTACTTGGGTTGTTACCAACATCTGGTGAAAATTTCAAGTCAAAAGCACCTCTGAATTTTTTATTTCTGAAAAAAATGATGACATGTTCAATACTTATTTTACCTGCTGTATGTACACTGGATGTTTAGTTGATTATGATGTCTCTAGATATATTTTTTCATACATGTTTCCTGTTTCCTCATTCTCAGTTCAAACATTGTAATGAAAGGCTAAAGTTAATTATGGCTCTGGTTTCACAATCCAGTCTCTGAGAATGTTTGTTACATTTTTGTTTAAAGATAGGTCATGTTGCCTGAGCAACGTGCAAATGAATCAGCAGTTAGTTCAGCGAATGCGAATATGTAATTGCTGCCTGGTTCTGCATCGAATAGAGATTTATAGGGACATAAGATATATATTCTTTCTTTCTCTCTCTCTCTCAAACACACAGAATGTTATTTGTGCTGAGAATATTATACAGTAGATATAAATGATCTCATTTGTTTACGTAAAGAGTTCATTTTTGTATTCATATTAGATGTAATTCAGGTTTGTGCCTGCCTTATCTCTGTTTTTCATTAAATACACTGATTAAATCTTGCCTGAAAATTAAATCTGTGAAATATTTTAATTTAATCTAGATTAATTTCACACTTCAATGTCAGTAATGGTTATATTATCAGCAGGCACAAGAAATTGTCGGATGATAATATTTGATTTTCAATTTGTAGTTTTATTGAGAAATTATGCACATTTATTAGAACACATTTTATTATTCAGTGACAAATCCATCAATCATTTTCAAAATAAGATCTTTTGATTAGCTTTGATGAACTCTCAGTTAAAACGATACTGATAATTTGATGTGGGTGTCATGCAGATATGAATAATTCTACAAACAATATCAGGACAATAAATTAAGAAATAAATCTAAGACCAAACCGTCTGCTTAACATAAGAACATTTGAAAGTGAATAACAATAAGCATTGCACCACATGGGAGTCTTTTGGGGGTGCATACTTTTGTGATGCAAACACCCTAATTCAATGTTTTTTTGTTTTTGTTTTTTGAATCTGTCAGAGAAATGTGGATAAAAGTATACTGAAGCTACAAACTTGTGGCTGTTGTAATTAATCACTAGAGACATTTAGGCAGAGATGATTGAGCAATTATCATGATCTACAACATTACACAATCAATGTGGTCTCCGAAATACTCCATTTTTTTTACAGGCCTATGTTTCATCTCCTTGTATAAACGGTTACAATATTCAATACTTTTCAAACATAATACCAGAAGTTTTGCTTCAGAATATTACATTCGTTACACGTTCGAGTTCAAAGCAAAATTCTCAGGGTATCAGACTGTGGCACGGTCTTAGCCAGTTCCCTTTCAAATCTCTTTGCTCCTTTGCTTCTTTCGATTACACACCAAAAACAAAACTGGATGAAGAAATGCAGCACTTTACAGCTTTGAACAGGGAAGCTGTAAATCTGGTATCCTTGCCTACGCAATAAAGCTTCATTTTCGTTTTATATTTCTTTTGGCTTTTATGAGAGTTATTTCTTGGAATGATGCTCTCTGTTTCAGCTCAGTTTCACATGGTTTGACTGAAACAAACTACGTTCTTATCAAGAACAGACCAGACCAAGTGCATATTTGGTCCATCGCCAAGACTGGGCATTTTTCAAGGAATATTGGATTAAGAAATACAATATGTTTGTAGCTACTAGCTACCATAATATACCATTTTTATTGGAAGGTCATAGCAGATGGCACCTAACAAATCCTTACACTAAGGCCACATCTGTGTTCTATCAGAGCTCAAGACGTTAAGCTCAGTTCATGAGTGTAAATATTTTCTGTTACATGAGTTTATTTCATGTTGACATTCTTCTCAGCTGAGAGGATGGAAGCTTTGTGCTCTTGAATTAAAGATGATTTCCTCAGTGTTAAAGCAGCATGAAATTGCATCTGTTTGAAAGTGCTTCCTGAGACCTACATTTCTCCAGTCAATTCTCATGTCATTGCCCAAATGGTTTCAAGGGAAGCTGAGGGCATAGACTTTTTCAATTAGAAACTGCTGCTGGTTGCTGGTTTTCTCAACCATGGAAGGGCATGGCAAAGTTATGTGGACAAAATTGATGAAAATTTCTTCCTAACAATATGGGGTGACCAGAAGTCTCATGGTGCAATATGAGACCTGTGGGCATATATGTAGTTATTTTTGTTATATAAAAAAGAACAAAGAAGCAAATTACAAACCATAAGACAAATACAATAACAATACAAATGAAATAAACTCATTTGTCAAATACAGTAGTTTTATTTAACATGTACACATTTATTTAACATCTTTTATTGTTTGATTAACATTAATAACACTGACAGGTATTTAATTAGGCTGCTGTCCCTTTAAGACAAAATGCATGGACGTAATATACTGACATTTGTACTTTTACTTAACAGTAACTTATAGACATGAACACTTGTTTTAAACACATACTATTTTAAAGCCTTTAGTGTTTCTCAACTCTTCAGCTGTGCAGTGAAATTGACTTCAAAGATTCACTTTTTTTATTCATGAAGATGACATGAAAAAAATGTGCCAAAAATGTGTCTAAATGTGTGGAAAACAATGACTTTCAAGATGAAAATGATATGAAATTGCCATTATAACCAGTAGATGGCAGCAGAGGATCAGAGTAAAGTTATGTGGACCAAAATTCTTCCTAATAATGTAGGGTGACCAGCAGTCTCATGGTGAAATACGAGACAGGCGGGCATATGTATACGATAACAATACAAATTAAATAAACTCATTTTTCAAATACAGTAGTTTTATTTAGCATGTACACTTTTATTTAACATCTTTTGTTGTTTGATTAACATTAATGACACAGACAGGTATTTAATTAGGCTGCTATCCCTTTAAGACCGAATACATGGACGTAATATACCGACACATATCCGTGTCAGTTTTTACCCACCTGTTTACGTTTACTCAAGCCATAAATTACTGTATTTATGTGAAATACTCCACATGATAGACATTTTGACAACTGTGTATTTGACAATGGACTATATTCTTTAGAACTTCCATAAAAAGATAAGCCAGCTCGGAAATTTCTGATAAAATGTCAATTGATTGCCTAGTTCTTGTCAGAAACTGAGAAACAAAACAATTGCAATCACTATAAGCATAGCGGCATTAACTTACAACTTCATGTTATTTACAACATATAATTTTATATGCCACACCAGGTAGTCCCAGGAGAGTACCTATACACATAATTGTACATTTAAATCCTGACATCATAAGTTTTTAGGCTAACGTTAGCTAGCTAGTGATGCTATCTACAAAACATTATAATGGCATTCCTGATAATCGATATCTTTACACTCATGAACACTTGTTTTAAACACAAAATATTTTAAAGCCTTTATTGTTTCTCAACTTTTCAGCTGTGCAGTGAAACTGACTTGAAAGATTTACTTTTCATTCATGAAGATGACATGAAAAAAAGGTGCCATAAATGTGTGAAAAACAAAGACTTTTAAGATGAAAATGACATGAAATTACCATTATAACCAGTAGATGGCAGCAGAGGATCACTCATTAGCTCAGCTGACATTCCAACACCATAGTTTTTGTTTTTGTCTTGTTTTTGGATTTATTAAAAATTAATTTTTAGTACTTTTACTGTACTGAAGTGTGAAGTATAGCAAGCACAGGAAGTCACAAAGTCTCTTGTCTTTTAAAATAAATATAAAATTAAAATAAATAAATAAGATAATTTATTTTAAATAATTTTTTTTTTCCACTTTAAGAAAAAAATGTACAGATAATTTACTCACCCCTTTGTCATCCAAGATGTTCATGTCTTTCTTTCTTCGGTCGTAAAGAAATTATGTTTTTTGAGAAAACATTTCAGGATTTCTCTCAATATAGTGCATTTCTACGGTGCCTGCAAGTTTGAACTTCCAAAATGCAGTTTAAATGCAGCTTCAAAGGACTCTAAACGATCCAAGCCAAGGAAGAAGGGTCATATCTAGCGAAAGGATCTATTATTTTCTAAAAAAAAAAAAAAAGACATCTTATATGCTTTTTAACCTCAAATGCTCCTCTTGTCTAGCTCTGCATCAAGACAGTTAGGGTATGTCAAAAAAATCTAATTTTCTCCTCCAACTTCAAAATCATCCTACATCGCTGCGAAAGTATCAACCCAGTGTTTACAAAGTGAACATGCAAAGATCAAATGCCCTTTTACAAAAAAAAGGTAAAATAGCGATGTAGGATGATTCTTTATTAACTCAAATAAAAAAAAACATCTTTACTTATTCTTTATTCCTCACAACTGCGTTTATATCTTGCAGTTCTGACTTTATAACACGCAACTGCGAGTGAGTTTATATTATGCGATTTCGACTTAATTTCTCAGAATTGCAAGTTTATATCTCACAATTCTGGCTTTATATCTCACAATTCTGAGAAAAAAAGTCGGAATTACGAGATTTAAACCTGCAACTATGAGAAAAAAGAGTCAGGATTGTGAGATTTAAACCAATTATGCAATTATGAGAAGGAGAAAAAAAGTCAGAATCCAGTTCCAGTGCATAAATACTCAGTAAATTATTGACTTAACATGCTGAATGTGAATGGAGTTAAACTTGGATTCAATTTTAAAACCAGAAAACTTTTTATGGCTTTGTCACTTTCCGTCTAGTTGAGGCCAACAACTCTGTTTACACGACTCGCAGATATTCCCATTTCTGATAAGGTCCATACCGTACAACATATGCAGAGCTTGATTACATGTTTGACAACTGGCAAGAGACTGAAGTAATCTGTATGCTAATTGCAGGCCTCCTTTCTCGCCTATATTTGCATTTCGAGGGAAACGTTGCAAGACCTTTCGTTTTATTACTGAAGAAAAGTTTGAGGAAATTATGTTTACATATTAGATTTTGCCAGAAGACATGCCCTTTGCATCAACATAACTATATTATTTGCTCAGATAAATTTCCTGACACATGACTCCCAGGCCCTTGGCTGAAATATCAGCCAAGAACTCGCTCCAAACTTTTAAAGACATAGTGATAGCCATGTCTCAGCCAATGCTTCCAATTAGAGTGGCATAAAGCAACTTGACATACAGAGAATGTCAATCCATCACAAGCAAGCCACCCTCAATGGGAACCATCCTCAAGAGAGGCAAGCTGCAATGAGTCGAGGAGGACAAAAAAATATAAATAATAATCTTGCCAAAGTAAGTTGTCCTCTGGTGAGTTGTGGTGCAAAGATTCCCAAGGTATCTGTGGTGCAGCCTCATCCAGATAGTTGGCTTACATGTCTGCGATACTGTGAGCAAGGCAATTAGCTGCTGCTCTAGAGAATATCATTCCCCTCTAATGATTTCGCTTTCTCCCCTTCTTACCGTCAGTACCTTATTCAAGGTTGTCTCACAGATTTAAATTCACCCATCATAATAAAAGAAAATATGGGCCTTATGTATAGATACTGTAAAGTTCCCAATCTCCATGGAATGGTAAGAAGTATTCTTTCACCTGTTAACATAATCTAAATAGATTAGATTAAAAAAAAGAAAACATGGCAGGAAAAAGAGCAAATATCCTGCTTATATTTCCTGCAACTAAATATCACATAGAACAGTTTTTGCTAAACCAATAAGGACAGCCAAGCTCTCCGTTAGTCCCCTTGGAACAGGAGTCGCACTCAATGTCCACTGTATTCTCATTTTGTGTATCCAAAGATAAACAAGTCCATTGCAGGTGGACAAAACTGATGACAGTGGGCAATTTTGTGAAACAAGCAGTGCCAAAGTTTGTAATAGTGAGCTGCACCTGTCAGTGGTTGAGCTATAACAATGTGAAACTGTTATTGTTGTTGGTAATGTTAAGTTCTGCTGGCAGTGCTCAAAAATAATAAACAATTGTGCTAGCTTCACTCTATATTCAACATACACTACCGTTCAAAAGTTTGGGGTCTGTAAGATTTTCTAATGTTTTTAAAAGAAGTCTCTCATGCTCACCAAGGATTGCATTTATTTGATATAAAATATACAGTAAAAAATGTTGCATGTTCCTTAACATGTTCCTATTGTTATATACTTTATAACAATTTATTTCTGTGATTGCAAAGCTGCATTTTCCTTTAGAGATTATTCAGATATGTTGATTTGGTGCTCAAGAAATATTTCTTATTATCAGTGTTGTTCATATTTGTTTAAAATTCGAAGTTTTAGAAATGACTTCTAACCAATGTAAAATGTTACTGTCACTTTTCTTTAATCAATTTAATGCATCACTTCTGAATAAATAAATAAATAAATAAATTGAAAATAAATGATTGTAAATGAATGATTGAAAATTGAATGAATGAATGAAGAAATCAATTTTAATGTTAAGGCTTTATTGCATTTTTTATTTAAAACATCTAAAATCATTTAAACCAGAGCTTAAAAAGAAAATTTAAGATTAATAAATATTAGTTATTATCAATTTCATACCATTTTTTGTTTAAATAAATAGGATTTATTTTAAATTATAAATCTTACAATCTTAGAAATAATTGCATGTGAAACCTTTGCTGTCATGAATAATCATAATATTAAGGCTTTATTGCATTTT